>VWZL01000298.1:46515-56415 GCA_013396915.1 Stercorarius parasiticus | reverse complement strand
CTTTTTTTAAAAAAACATCTTGATTTTTTTTTTTTTTTTTTTTTTGCCAAAAAGTGGCAATTCTCAGCATCCAGAGGGTTTGGGCATAGTGGCAACTTGGTTTTCTTTTTTTTTTTTTTTTAATTATTATTTAACTTATACAGTTGTGGCTTCCTAACCCCTTGAGTACTACACAGCTCTCCTTCTTCCAAGGACTGCATGCACAATTTCTTCACAAACCAGTTCTGCATTAAAAAAAAAAAAAAAAAGAAGCTCATTCATTTAAAAAAAATAAGTTCTGCTTCCGACACGGCTTTTATTTGAATGAAATGCCTTTAAGCCTTTTGTTTTGTTTAGTTTTTCCTTATTTACTTATTTAGTCACTGGGAAAGGCACAGAAATGCTATTACAGTTCTCAGAGGGTTAAAACTTGACACTACCAGGTTCTGTGACCTTTATTGTCATGGCAACTTTGTAATTTTAGGATGTCTCTTTATCATTGTTCTTTGTGTCTTTCTTTACGGCTAAATTAATGTCTCTCAATAGTGTCTCCCGCTATATTCTACAAAAGATAGCTTAACATCAAGGACAGATGTTGAAAATAAAGGTCAGACTTTGACTCACAAAAAATAAAAACAGAAACAAAAAATAACCATGCACAGATCGGACAAAGAGCATATAAATATAACTACAAAATAAGTGTAAGAAAAACCAAGGTCCAGATAGGCAGTTCAGCAACAAAAGTAAGACTGATTTCAGAGGCTCAGGTCAGGCCTAGTGCAGTACTATGAAGAAGTTTAGTGCAATGTTCCTGTGGTCACTTGCATACCTGGCTGCTTACCTGGACGCTATTGTTTTTCTAACTCAGTTACATAGATCAGATGGTCCTCTGGGGACTTGCCATGTGTTTTACTAAGGTGCAGTTTGACTGCATGCTTGCTTGCAAAAGTTCGGTTACAGAGCTTACACTGGAATGTGGAGCCTAAGTCCTCCTCGCCAATTCCAAGTGAGCCCAAAGTCTTGTTTGCGAGGACTTTTGAAACATTCTGCTGTTCTTGAATCTGATTAAGTGGCAACTTTGACAGATCCTTCAAACTAAACCCTAGGTGTGTCTCTAAGTGACTTATGTATGTAGAAGCAGTCCTGAACTGAGAGGCACAATCATTGCAAAAGAAAACAGGATGTCCTGTGTCCAAGTTCTTTAAAAATTTAGTTCCACCTGTCCTCCTTAACTGATACTTCACATTGGCCAGCCAGTGGCTGATTGTGGTCATGGAAAGACCAGTAAACTTAGAGATGTGTACCCGCTCTTGTGGACCTAGGTCCGACATAATGTATTTGCCTTCTGGGGTCTCCCTCAAGCTGGAAGCAAACTGGGCTTGAAGGATCAGAAGATGCTGAGGGTTCCAGTTGGACTGTCTGCCCTTCCTCTTGTGTACTGGCGACAGTTCATCCAGAGCTTCCTCAAAACTGCTTCCGTCAGCATCAGACTTCTCTGACACAGTAGACGGAGTTGAAGACTTGGGTGTCAAACGCCCTGTGAGGTTCTTCACCATATCGGAAATATCCAGCAGGGCACTCTCCCTTAGCGGGGATGAGGCAGAGTCAGCCACGCTGGAAACAAGAGGTTTGTTTTTGGACTTGGTTAAATCGATAGGTTGATCACTGTTCTCATAGTAATACCGGTCAATAGCATCAGCCTGCTTGACCGGAGTGGTTGGGTAAATGGGTTTGTCCAACATGCTGTTGCTAATTTTATACAGCATGGCCAAAGGGTCCAGAGAGGGGCTCACCGGCTTAGAAATTTTCCCTAAGTGGGTATTCATAATGGACTGTAAAGCGCTCAATGGGTTAATGAAGGATGGCTCAGGTGAATGATCTGTGATGATTCCTAAATTGTTACAGCCGTTTGCAACCTTTGTTTTAAGTGGCTCTGTACCATTTGGCGTATGTGCTTCTGCTGGACTATCCTTTTTGACCTTCTGTACTTCTGTCTCAGAGCTCTTTTTCTGCTGCTGTTTGTTATTTATTTCTTCTGTTTTGGGGAAGTCCTTGTTTTCTTTAGCAGCAGGTGACATGGGTTTGACTGGAGAACTCTTCTCTTTCTCCAGAGACTTTTCTTCCTTCTTCACGTTGATTTTACCTGTAACTTTCTCCACTAGCTCTTCCATAGCAGATACATTGCTCTTGTGAGGCGGGGGTGTGAGATTGCCCGGGGAATGGATGAGCGCATTGTGTTCTGACGACAGTGATTTTACACTGCTGGCATAAGACGGCTGCATTTGAACGCTCTGCACTGCAGGCTGAAGGGGTTTGACTGTTCCCGGGAGCTGGTAAGCTGCATGAATACTGGGATATCCCCCCCAGGAAGGTGCTCCATTCTGAGCTTTGCTGATAGCTGTTGTCACCGTGTTCTCCAGGGATTTCAATATGTCTATTCCGCCTTTAGGACTATCATCTAGGTCCTCCTCTCTGAGGTACTGATACAAAGTTGTTGGCTCAAATTTCTCTGTGGAGTCCTCATTCTCTTCTTTAATCTTTTTCTCTGTTTCACTGACCACCACCTTTTCCTTCTCTAGGTCTTTCTTTTCCTCCGAGTTTGTGGAGCCCGCTGGGGAATCGGGCTGCTTTTTAATGTTGGAGGCTGGTAGCCTTGTGTGGGTGGTGGGTGGAAGAGGTATAGACTGTATCTTCTCCTCCACCACAGGGTCCAACACTAGCTGTTTGCCTTTTTTGGAAGCAGAATTGGTCACCTTCAAGAAATGACCAGTGACCATCATGTGAGCAGTGAGCTGCTGCAAAGTGTCATGGGAACTGCCACATTCCATGCATTTCAGTATTTGGGCTTTGCGTGCCTCAAACTGCCAAGTGTAGCTAGCACCATTTTGATAGCCATAGCGGTTGTTTGGAGTCACGTAGGGGTTGGCAGTTTTCTGATCCTTTGCGGAGTCACCCAGGGAGGCTTCTGCAGTGATCCCTGTTGGCTCAGGTGAACAAGGTGAAGCTAAGTCCTGAAGTGCTCGCTTTTTGGTAGAAGGGACCAATTTAGTGATGGCTGGTACTGGCTCCTTCAGAGGCACTTTCTGGTAATGCTTTGTTTTTATCATGTGGACGCTGAGGTCTTGCAAAGACTCAAACGAATGCCCGCAGTACATGCACTTCAGCACTTTTTGGGCATCCTCTTTGCCTTCCATTTCCATAAGCGATCGTTTTCTAGGCTTTGACCACCGCTTGGTCTTATCGGCTTCTTTATCTCTGTTGTCGTCACGGTAATGTCCAGTTTCGTTCATGTGCACTGTTAGCTCCACCAGTGTGTCATAGGCTGCACTGCAGTCTTTGCATCGGAACTTGCTAGCACCGGTGAACACAGACCCATAAAGTTTATTGTTTTGCCGGTAAAGCTGTACTGTGCTGAAAAGACTAGGCTCTGGGAGAAGTCCGTATGATGAGGTCTGCTGCAAAGTTTTAGCCAGTGCAGCTTGGTGCCAGTCATAACCTGAGCCACCACTGTTACTATTACTGTTACTGGTATTACTGGTAGTTGTACTGGTACTAGTGTTGGTACTGGTAGTACTAGTACTCTGGGAATTGGCATTGGTGTCAGTACCGGTGGTGTTTTCATTCTGGCTGATGCCGTTGTTGCTGGTGGTTGGATTGGATTTCTTTAAGTCCAAAGCTAAACTGGACCAGCAAGTCTCTGAAAGCAAATTTGCATACACAGCTTTTATTTGTGCCAAGCTGTCCTGTGGATAGGAAACATTGTCTGTGCACTGAGGATCCTCTTTCTCTTCTTTAGAGGAAGTGCTTTTGAAATGGGCCAGCTGATCGCTGTTTTCACTAAACGGCGAACCATAGCCTGCATCCTGATTAGTTGCAGTGCTGACTGGGGAGTTCTGGTAGCTTTGAGCCTCTTTGATCTCCGCTTCTTCATTGCACAAATACTCATTCTCCTGGATGTCCAGAGACAGCCCATCATCCTCCACGCTGTCTTCATCTATTTCTGCTGCTTTCAATTCCTCCTCAGGAACATATGCTAAAATACAGGAGAGGAGAGGGGGGGAAAAACAAGACAAAGTTATCAAACACGCACATTTTACATCATTGCTGTCTTCCGTACTAAAAGAGTAACCGTAAAGACAAATTTTGAAGATACATCCAGAAAGCAAACCCATCATCACTCACACGCTCCACCTATAAATCCACATACTCTGTCCTGGTTACAGTTTGATATCAGTGCTATCTAAGAATAAACTTTGACTTCAGCAGCAAAATATGTGCCAGGACCACAGTAGATACCATAATATCACAACCAAAATCAAACAAAGAGCCTAGTAAAACAGTTTTTATCAACTTAAAAAACGGCCTGGCGCTGAGCTGTGTTTACCACACTATGTATGCGCAACACGTTGCAGCTGACCTGCACTCCTCAGACCTAGGCACTTGGAACCACTGGCTTGGCCAACTCCGTCTCATCAGGGCTGTCTTTTCTGGCAAACTGGCTTTAGCTACCGCTTCAAGGGCCATTTCTGTGTCACTGACACCTGACCCTAGTGGAGCTATATCGGGCAAGTGTGTCAGGTCAGCTGTTCCGGGTCTCCTGGTGGCGGGTTGTACTGGGTCCATCGGAGAGAAGAACAGCTTTCATTTTCACAAGGTGAAAAGAGAAGCCAGACTATGATTGTTTTCTGAAATGGCTAGGATATACTTTTGCCTCCTGTTATGATCTGATATGGGTCCTGCATTTACCATTTTGAAAACAGCAGTCAGCAACTAAAAGAAAATGCTAGAGATTCATTTTTAAAAGCAGCAAATAAAAAACTTGAGACCTCCATCCCAGCTTGATTATTGGCTTATGGTAAATATAAAACTTTGCTACTGTATTGCTACCTGGTGAAAGCATATAATTTTACCAAACTATGTGTTTATCTATATCAAACTATTTTTTAAACTAGCAAATGTGATATTCATGAGCAGATGGCCATTACATCAAAACACATTTACTCCAAGGGCCCAATTCACAGAAGTGGCTTACATGTACCTAAGTGATAAATGTACACTTTCATTGCAAAGCAGAAAACATACTTGTACATATTTCCCTCCAGTTTTGTAAAAGAAGCCTAAAAAAAATCTCAATGAGAATGGAATGTAGATCATTATAAGCACATCAAGGTAGAAAACATGGATTGTGAACAATTTTCAGTAAACAAATAAAAAAATGCCTCCTCGTCAGATGAACCGTGCAGCAAGTAATGCTGAAATGTGGTCTATGTCCTTCCATGGCACAACACCGAAAGAAAGCCAGAAAAAGAGGCACTTCTGCTCCTACTTGATATGAAGAAAATACGTATTATCATGTTAACAAAGCTGAGGTCTTCTTCCATTGGGGAGAGCATAAGTACAAGTTGAGCTTTTTGCACGCAGTTGCTAATATAGTCTGAAACCTTTCTGAAAAATAGAAAGAATCTTCTCTCATTGTAATATGAACAGTCTTTGAAACATTTATTTTTTTTTTTTTTTAAAAAGTAACAGTATTATGGCCAGTACCGCATTCTGTATTCACCTTTGCAATTCAGTCTTAATGCAGCCTCTAGTACTTCAGTCTGATCTTTTACGATAAAGTAGGAAAGTAGTCCATCTAGTACTGGGGTAGTGCTGAACCTTAAGATGCCCACTGCATTTTTCATCTGTCCTCTAAATGCTGAACTTTTTCAGAAGATAATTTGATCTTTTTGTTTTTAAAAAAGTGTTCAGCAGGGCCCAATTCCTTACAGATGCATCAGCCTCAGGTCTTTTCTAATATGTTTAAAAGGACTGATGAGTACCAAACAGGAAAGAAGTCACTATAGAAATCATCCTGGAGCCAAAGCCCAGGAAGATGCCAGAAAAGCATTATAAAACCAGGGAAAAAAAAATCTTAAAAAGGCATTTAGTCCATAAAATGAAGAATAAAATACAGAAATAGTACAAACACCAGGAAGTCAGTCAGCTTCCCAGTCTTGCAGTAATGCTGCTGTCGAAATGCTCTGCAGGTATTTGAGCACGATGGCACCGCTGCAGGGCTGAACTCTAGGTATGCAAGTAGAATTCCCTCCCACAGCTACAGTCTAAGATCTCTTAGCTCTCTCGTTAAACACACGTGCTTTCGGTCATTTCTAACAGCAAAAGACAATACATTTTTAAGTTTCAGAAAATAACAGTTCTAGAAGGATATGGTTTCTGATTCTGAAATTACTTTTAAATAAAAAATAAAAAAACTCTGAGGCCTAAAATGCATAAAAATGGACAGTTACCATCTGGCATTTTTATTTAAAAAAAAAAACAACAACAAAACTTAGTAATGATCAGCAGACAGTCACCAAGTAGAAGCCGAAAACTGCAGGGGGCCGCATTCTGAGCTTTTATGAACAGCCACCTTCTTACTAACCTCAGTGGAAGTACGCCAATTTTCTCTAATTTTTGCATCCCAATATTTTTAATAAATAGATGTAAGAAATTGTTGTAAGGTGCTGAATGTTGCTGCAGTTGATATGTATTTCATTAAGAATGCACGTGAATTATCTGCTTACACCTCTTAATTCTAAATTGCTTAAATATATATTTTTATAACTGATATATATGACCATCTAAATATCTGCTTAAGTAGAAACTCTAGTTGGGCCACTGCCCTATCTGTTATTTGCCTTTATGTATTTATGACAGCATGTTTTCTCTATTCTCGTACTTTTGCACTTTACCATAAAAATAAAAGAAGCTAAACCACACAAGAAACGTTAAAACTACATGAAAGGTCAGTGTTAAACTGTCAAAGCAAAGAAACTGAGTGTTAGGGTGAAATATCCATCTTTCACTTACTTTCCTAGTCTTAGGTTCTGCTGAGACTACTACACGATTCAGTTCACTCCCTTACCGGTATATACTGCAATATAAGAGTTAATGTACGATTGGCCAGGACTCTGATTTTCTATCATTTCAGAATTTAAGCCATATTCTAAAAAAAACTGAATTTACATATGTGCACACCCACATATCTGTACAGTTGTTATCTGAATTAACACAAAGAAATAATGCTTCTTAACCAATAAGAGAGCAATTTATCTGAAATGTTTAATTTCTATCACTGCAATCAAAAGGATTTTATTTAACTCCTTTAGTTACCATAGGATAGACAGAATACCTTTTCATTCAAGACTACTAATGTTTAGCAGATGAATAGCAGCACATTCAACATATGGTATTCTGCAAGGTCAGTGCAATTCTCTAACTGAAAAGGTTTCTGCTAGAGCTAATTCAGAAGTATACAAAATGAAGAATGTTAATTTCTAAAAACATATATGTTGTACTACAATTCTCACAGAAATCTGACAAATAAGTAAGCTTCAGAATTTTAAACACACCAAAAACATTCCTATCGTAATTACTTGCAGAGACAAGTAATATTATTCTACGTCAAATAAAAGCGTGAGACGTTCAGATTCTCCCCCTAAATCATAACAGGTAGATCGACAGACAGGCAGATTTCAGACAGTGTATCTTTCTGTGATTGAGAAACTCTCAGCAATCTTCTCCAAATACTCCTGCATCTGCAAAGATGCTGCTGGTTTACACGTGTCCTGAAACCACACAAAAATACCAAGAGCAGATACAAGCAGTGATCCTCCTCAACAAAAACGATTTCCAAAACGGAAGAAATTACAGAACGTAATGTCAGCTTTTCCTTTCCTTCTCATTTGTGCGTGCCCAGACTCAGGCAAAGGCACGGTAGAAAAAGGGGGAAAAGCTTCAAATTCCAGACAACTAAAAATTAGGGTGAGCAGTTTGTGTTTCTTTTTTTCTTATTACGTCTTGCTAATATTTTTTGCCTATAAAATGTGCCTTCTGGATGCCAGTGCTTCCCCATAGATACACTGTCATCTTTGAGCAGTGCTAAAAGCTGTGCATTCTAATCTAAGTGGACATGAGATGCTATATATTGTACATGTGAGTAGCACAGCACATTGTGTTTGCTTCAGTGAGAATATTTACACTATAAATACACATCCATTGTTTGAAAAAGCAGACAGAGATCTGAAACGTAAGGATGTGGTTAAAAATATAAATATTCTCACATAAAACCTTTCTGTAACCTTAGAACGGTGCTTTTGAAGGAATCTGTCTCTACAGAGGTATTCTTTTCCATTCAAAAAGGAATTCGGCACTGAATACATATTATTTTGAAAAGGACAAAAAGTAATGATTGTGTTTGTTTTTAACAGTCTACAGAACTAAATGTAGTAAACTCTTCAAGACCCCATTTTAAATCCTCCAAATAAATAAATTTATTCAGAAGAAACACCTAGGTATTGGAGGCCACAATTCAGTAAAACAACTGAATACTGAAATATTTTTCACTGAAATATATGTTTCATAGTTTCAACAAATGAAGATGGGTTTAAGTCTAAAATTCTCCACTAAATCAGGGCCTACACTGTGACTAAATAATAGTGGCACAATGTGACTGTTGACCGTTCTTCAACAGTTGTATTTCCACAGCTTCTAATATTTACCCAGCCAACAGGAGACAGCAGCTGCAGAAGTTTTCACAGCCCACACTGTCACCTTGCACAAATTGCACTCTAGGCTGGGGGTGACTTCCACTGCACACAAGAACACATTTCACCTCTTGGCCAAAAAGGTACGGATAGAAAAGACAATCTATAGCCATGGATCTCCCTCGTTACAGAAAAGTGAGGGGGAGAGGAAAAAAAAAGCATTTACAGATACGTTTCCAGAATACAGTCATGAGAGTTGTACAAAAGAATCCAAAATCTCACACTGTGAGAGGTTAACACGCCTGCTGGAAGATTTGCGAATTTTCTATATTAGTATATACAAATGTTCATACAAAATTCTGGCACAGATGCTACAAATCTGTGTGTGTGTCTGTATTACAGTGTCACTACAGCGCAAAAATATGGCTTAGTTATGACAATGGCTGAGGAGCAGCACAGACTATCAGACAACCAAATAACCTTACTAGAGTGGTTTGTGTCTTTCATTTCTAATTGCAGCAAAATGGGGGGGCAAAATACTAGACCTGCCTCCCCTCTAATTCTAATGCAATGGGTCTGAAAAGTAGATAAGGTATTGTAACAAGAACAACCTCCGTGCTCCTAGCAGGTTGACTGATAACCCTTAAAGGCATCCCATTAAAAACCAACAAAAAGATTCTTCACCTCCTCCTCTTCTCTCCCCTATCCCCTTAAAATGAATGCTGCAAATTATTAGCCAACGCTGGCAACTGGAGAACGAAGCAGCTTGCGTGCGGGTATATTTTCACAGTGATTCTAATCTGAGAAATTTACTTGCTCTTCCCCTTCTATCTGATAAACTATACATTCAAGCATTCTCATTAGTGTTCGGATCACCAACGAGAGCTGGAGATGAATCAGTCCATCCACCCCTCCTCTCCCTGCTCTGTCGAGATTATTTCATTGAAATGTTCATTTTCATCCCTGCTGGCAACATTAGAATGGAAGTATTTAACCTGTTTCCATTACTTATACAAATTACCATTATGGGGTAGGACAGATGTTAGAATCATGCCACATAACTGACTTCCATACATTCTTTACGGGGAGGATAAGAAGAGGGAAAGCTGTTAGATCATATTATCCAGTCTCAATAATGTTCTCTCAGCTACCAGATTCATTAACTTCCAACATCAACGTTTCACTTTCTTTCTGCGTGAAAATGCTCCGTCTCCTTGAGCTCATTTAATTTGGAGCAGGAAATCTTTGTCAGAAATAATTTTTTGATCAGGTGCTCTAACTAAGGGGTGAAGGGGGGCTGGGGAAAGAATAAAGAAAAGTGGGGGGAAAACCCAACACCTTGTCGAAAATGTTATTTCTCTAACATGGATGATGAAAGAGAAGTCAGTTAAGA
>VWZL01000298.1:11515-41515 GCA_013396915.1 Stercorarius parasiticus | reverse complement strand
TTCGAACATGGGTTGAGCAAAGAATATTGATTCATCCTCCAGTCCTTGTTCAGACAAAATTTCCACTTATGTAAAGGGGGCTTCTGCCTGGATGAGGTTTCCAAGCCAAAATAACGCTCACACAACTCACCTACTGAACCACACAACAGCACCACAACCTCCCACGGGTTCCCCGTGCAAGCCCACACGAGCGAACCCAACTCAAGAGTCACAAATCACTTGGCCCGTGGGTGGTAAAGGAGACCAAGCTCAGGTAGATCCTTTTCCCACTTTATGTTTCTAGCGTTGCCAAGTAAGTCCTCAAATAAAATGATGGGATTCCTTCTGCTTGTCACATAGTTTCACTTTCAGAGACTATATTAATGACAACAAAGGTTGGGGTTTTTGTTTGTTCGGTTGGTTGGTTTCTTTACAATAAGCCAGACTTCTGTCTATTTCTGTGGAAAAAAGAAAATACCTGTTTGTTTGTACAAACTCTAGGTCAAGCAGGAGAACCACGGAGAGGCCTTTCAAGCAGAGTGCTTCCCACAGGATTTCCAACTTCACAAGGGTAAGGGAAAGATAAGGCAGTTGGTTTCAATACCTAACTTTATGAGGAAAAGGTGAGGATATGCCACTTGGACTACATGTTTGTGGTTTCTCCTGCCGTTTCCTCATTTACTGGACATATATCATAGCCAGTGTGGTTTACCCTCAGTGTAACCCCTTCTGTGATGAAAGAAACATCAATCACTCACTATGGTGGGTTTTAGCAATGTAAGTTCACGACACCATAAAATTTGGGAAGTATGGGGACACCATGCACTGATAAAATGCCAATGTCACTTGCTTAAATTAAGAAACACATTCAGATCTGGCTTAAACTCAAATTAAGAAAGCCATTTTTTAACAAGATTATTTTTCAAAGCAAAATTATTCCCAGCACATCACATCACATGATCAACCAGAAGACGGCCCCATTGTAGCAAATCCAGGAAACATACTTGCTTTGCTGCCTTCATTCAAAGTAATTCCTTTTGAAAACACCAAAACAAACTAAAAAAAAAACCAATACAAACAAACAAGAAAAAAAACCACATACCCAGCAAAATAAATAAATAGAAAAGACAATTTAACTTAATTATACCAGGAACATGGACGAATGACAATGAAAAAAATATTTAAAATAGAACGCATTCAGACTTTTACATTACTCAAAAATATTAAGCTAATGCTAAAGTCCAGAGCTTGAAAAAGCTTAAACTTTTCGTATTTTTGTCTATCAAGGAACAACGATACTTTCTTGTTGTTGCAAGCTATGACACTATAAGGTGAGAAAAAAAAAAAAGAAGCCAAAAGCCAACCCCCCCAAAACCCTACACTTTAACAATTCTTTGAAATACGACCTCCTACGTCATTTAATTTTTGAAAACCCTAAGGTCATGTAACACACTTTCTCTGTCATTTGTAAGTACATTAACTCAGTGGCCATACGACAGTGAAATTATGATAATGGGCTGCTAAAATGGGTCATGCAGACACTGCGTTTCATGTTAGCTTCAAACAACAGTGAGAATATAGTCCAAATCAAATATGACAGTACAAAAGCACATGGTTTACTTTTCTCAAGGCTTTGCCAGTAACTGGGAAGGAGGCTGCAACCACTAAATATAAATGTACTAGTGGAGTTTCCCACCTATGAACTGTCCTCTCCCCACCCATGATGCACTGAAAGAAAACTGCCATGACAAAGCAGCAAACTTTTTAATAAAAGACTGTATTATGCCTTGCAAGGTTTTCCTCTGCATAACACAAAGGTTCTCACTAGACAAAGCCCACATTCTTAAAATGAAAAGTTTCATATAAGAAGACAGAGAACAATGCAAATCCTCACACAAAATAAAATAGTTTCTGTCTATTTAGAGTATACAGTCATTAGTATGCACTCTTCTGTCTGTACACAAAATTCAACGGATACTATTTCGTGAAGCCTAGGCAGTTCATCAGCATACGTAAGTATCCTTTGAAGAGCCAAGAATTAAAACCTATCTAATTTGATATACATACAGAAGCCAACAAGCCACAACATTAAAAATAATAATAATTATTATTATTATTATTACTACTACTACTACTACTATAGAGTTCAATGACAAAATGATCCTGAAGTGCATGCTTTAGGGACAGTTTGTTTATGTTCCTGCTTGTATCAATCCACAGGATCAGGAATACTGTTTGCAAAATTCAGGTGAGCATGGCACATCAGGGTTTGCTTGTCCTTTCGTTTTTCATACATAGTGTTGCAGTTGGGAGGAAAGGAACCGCAGTGTTGAGACTCTTAAAGACGACCTCTGGAAAATGCAGGCAAGCCGCACAGGATCGAAAATCTGTGCAGCAGTTAAAATCACACAACTGCATTTAACCCATTGATTTTTTTACAATATTAATACTTATTAACTACCTGTAATAAAGGCACAATTTTCTATAAAAAGCCCTTTTCTCTTTCTTTGTCTTTTCTGCACAATTTGAAAACTGTCAGTCTAACAGTTCCTAAGAGAACTCAAAGCAGTAAGGTTGACGAACACAAAAGCATAGAAACACCATCGCACGCAAAAGTTAGCTGAATAGCACAGATAATTGCTTAGATAATTATTTTGATAGAAGCCCTGCTGAAAGCTCCTATATTTTATCACACATGTTAAGTGTACATGACCCATCTCCTACATGTGTGCTATATGTTGGTTGATAACTGAATTAGACACTTTTTGCTTTTTCTTTTTGTTCAATGCAATAAAGAACATGTGCAGTTAGCTGAAAGGAGAACGGGCAACCTAGATTACCAGGCTCGTATTTATTTTTAAGCAAATCGTGCCTGTCAGAGGGGGGGAGACATCAAGTTACATAATTTATGTAAGGGGTGTCCATTATGTACACAGTAATGCAGCAGTCTGTGAGAAGACAAGCAAGTAGCAGCGAGAGAAGTTGCTCTTGAGGAAGATCACATTGCCCAGCTCCAGCCCGTGAGCTTCCTGAGCCTTATGCAGCCTGACTGACAATGAGATTTAATGTAGCCTAACTATAGTAGCCCTGAGCAGAGATGCAATTATAACAGGAAGGCATAGAGAGTTTTAGTGTATTAGACTGTATCAGGCTGTTGCAAGCATTGGCGGCGTAATCAGCAAACACTTGCTCTTCCAGACTCTTCCCCCCACCACCTGAAAATTCAGAACACAAGAACCTTCCACTATTAAGAACTTGAGTAAAGGTCATTTTGTTTTCCTCAATACCATAAAAAATGGCATAGCTAGATTTGACATGCATATGCAAATCAGCAGAGAGGAAAAAAAACCTGATTTTCCTTCACACTGGATTACTGTATCTGTATGAAATGTTGATATAAACACCTTGACTGAGAAAAAAACCCACACCAGCTCTGTGGTTTAATTGGCAGGATAGACTTAACAGATGTAGCAGTGCTGGACAAGGTTATTGTTTCATGGCATATGGTAACAAAAATGTACAATACTATACTGGTCAGAAAAATATAAATTCAAATTAAGTTGCATTTTAACATACTTCTTTCATTTACACAAACAAGATGGGTAGATATTTTACAAGAACTTAGAATAATATATCAATTACAGATAACTGGTTAATAATATCAGTATATATAATACAAAACAAACAAAAAATATTTTGGGGGGGGGGGAAGATCACCATGGCTGTTCAAATTGTAGACATTTGAGGTGTCATAATATGCAATACGTCACTTAGTGCTTTGACATGCAGTCTTTCTTGGCCTTAACTAACTCTTTTGTTTCAAAGAGTTTTGACTATATGAATCTACTGAGTAAATAACTGAACCCACCCCCCCAAAAAATTCAAACCATTCCATTTCACTAAGAAGATAACCAACCCAAATGTTAACTAAATGTGTGTTTATACAAAGTTTTGAAGGAGAACTTTTGGCAAGAGTAAATAGAGACTGTTATTTTGACCGTACTTTTCATAAAACACATGTTCACACAGAATCACAAAAGGCATACATACAGACTAAATACATGCAAAAAAAAAATCCTAATCCCACCTATTTATCACAAAAGCAGTCGCCAAATCATGTATTAACTTCTACAACCCATTCATTCTAAACTTCTTTTTTAAGCCTTGTGATGGGTCTAGATAGATATTACGTGCACTAAAGTAACACAGAATTATACCCTAATCTAGCACTAACATCTTTAATTTGTCACTTTCATGGCAGACATTTCCAGATAGTCTAGAGGTCCAGAAATTTTATGTTGCCAGCACAAAAGCAACTGAAGTACCTGACCACTTAAACCCTCATATTTTAAAATTAATGACAGACACAAAGTAAATTTTACTAAAGACTATTATATAATCAATAATTGGTTGAAAACGTTTTTCTCATGGAAAGTTATGATGTTATTTCAAGCTACTGCTTATTACTATGTTATAAAGCATATTCCTCTGCAATATTCTGTTCAGGATCATGAAACCTTGGCAGCGTTATACCTTTCCTCTTGATATACAGCAAGAAGTAACAGAGTTTGGGACAGTAATAAAAAGGATTCATCTCTTTAAAATAGTTTAACATCCATTGTGTGCATTAAATGTTGGGGAAATGTTTGCAGGAACTACTGCAAAAGAGCTGCAAATCTAATTCTTTTCCCCTGTCTGATTGATACAATCAGGAATTCATTTAAATGGTCCTTTAGTGAGCTGTCATCAAACTGCAGCCCATTTACAGAAGGTTAGCTAATTAATGAACTCTTGATTGAAGATTAATTTGGCAACGCTTTTTAATTTTCGCCTTAAAACCATGACAAACAATGATGTATTTTAATTAGAGCTTCAGCTATAGCTGGGTGCTTTATATACATCTTTGATATTGTAAACAGATCACATCTATTCATTGGTAAATAGATAATAATGCTTAATTATCTGGAAATTAACAAAAGACTAACAACGTATCCTTATTTTACACACGCAGAAATAACGTATGTCCATAAAATGAAATGCCTTATCGAAGAATGTGGATTCCACCACTGTACATCCAAAATCCCTCTGTAAAACATTGCTTTAATAAAAACTACTAAGTGCTAATTAAAAAGAAAAATACGAGTGGGTGTATTCTGTACGCATACCTACAGATGTAATAATCCAACTATCCAGTATAAACCTGCTTCTTCTACCATAAAAGTAACGCCGTCTTCATGTACACTGTGATATTTCTGTACAATGATCAGTGATTTATTTGTGAAATTGCTAGAATGGCGAAGCCACACGAGGGTCTCAAAGCTCTCAACCAAGGTAAATAAAATGTCGTAATATATTTAGCAAATAATAATGGAAAAAACAGAGGAAAACGTCAACAAAAGATGCCAGGAAACAGATCAGAATGGGAAGGAATAAAATTCCTACCATTTCTTCCCCCAAATAAAGTCACTGTTCATAAAGTCACTGTGCTGTAGCCTAAATAATAGCAGCAAATTTAACTGCATTTGCAGAAGAAGTTCAATCACATTATTTTTCAATTTATCATTTTAATTTTCTGTACTGTCTTCTATTTACAACTTTTTGTTTTCTTTTTCAAAAGACATGCACTTTCATAGCTTTTTTTTATGTGCCACGACCCCCAACTCAGTTATTCTAACCACAAAAAGGCTGCAATGAAACACCATCATTAAGCGAAAGCAGCACGAAGTTCTTATACATTGTCTGTGTTTTTGTTTGTGTGTTTGCTTTAAGGACAGGAAAACGGAATAGCATTTAAGATGCTCATAATAACCATGCTCACAAATAACACAATCAATAGCTTGTGGTTTTTTCAGAAATCATTTTCAAGTAACTTGTCTCCTAACACTGGAGACGTAGAGTGCTTTCATCTGTTTGAGATCTGGCCTTTAATTGCTTCAGATTAACATTAAAATGCTATAATGCTTACCAAAAATGTCTTGGCTATCATTTCATGCATTTTATTTCATTTTAAACACTGTTATATATTAATGACAAAATATTCATCGATAACAGCAAAGAAAAACCTGGAAATTAATTTAGTCTAAGAAGGTCTCACTTCCCCATTGATTATGTAGTCAGAGCTTAGTTAGGCAGGTGAAAGGTTCTGAATCAAACCAGAGTCATCTTTGCCCAGGCAGGAGGAACTCACAGCACATGTATGCACTTATCCAAGGAAGAATCTTTTTTTGGTTAGATGAATATGTGAGACATTTCTGTAGAGAAATAACATGCAGACTCTTGCGGCCAGGCATGAATTGCTGAAAGAGCTCGGGGTTTTCTTTAACTCCATCTTTGTTTTTCATCGACTTTATGGCAGGTTATGTCTCTCAGAGGTTTATGGACAGTATAATCAAATACCAGGGAGAATATGAATTCTTAAGCATAGTGCAACCATGACTTAATAGGGAGACAAATCCCAATCCTGAACAGACATCTGAACAGACATCTAAACAGACATAGAGTACTCCTAACTTGCATACTTATTTACTGTGTCCCGGCTAAGTATTATTATTGTTAGCATTATGGCCAGAAATCATTATCCCTTGTGGATGTACAATCTCTCATATTCCGGTTTAGTCACATTTTTGATCATGTAGAACACCTGTGGAAAGTACATCAAGAGCTAACCAAAAAGTAGTACCACAAAAACATGCTGTGATTTGTATTCTCATGTGAGTTGGTATCTGGAAAAGAGCAGGAGAAACAACAGCAGCAAGTTTTCCATGTACAAGCAAATGTTCCAAGAGCTACCAAAACCCATTAAGAAGAAAAATTATTGCTACAATAACTAACACCTGTGAGTAAACACAATATGCTTTGACAAAAATAAATGCATGGAGTAAAACAGATAAAGGCAAAATCCAATTCTAAGTTCACTAATACAGGTACAAACTCATGGACTCTCCTGACACAGCATGGGTATAAGAGAGGAAGGAATCTGGCTCCCTAAATGCATCTTTGTAATCCAGCATCTGTTCCCCTAACGAGACTGAAAAAAAAGATACAAGGTTAGAGGATAAGAGACCTAGTAAAGCAAAATCAGTGCCACACTAACATTTGAGAAACAGCTTTCAACAGAGCTGTCTAGCCCTAGATGTTTAAAATCATCTGTGTGAAAGGAGAGAGGAGAAAGAAGAAAACCACCTCCTTGTTCCAAAGGAAATGTTAGATTTTTGTACAATTATTTTTGTTTGAGTGGGTTGTGGAGACCATTAAAGGAAATGAACAGAAAAAGTGTTCTCATCAGTTGTTAGTTCGTACTTGAAAAGCTGAAATACTGCTTCATTTTAATAGTTCAATCTCTGCATCTATGTACTCCACGGTGCAGAATACAGGCACTGGCAATGTAGGGAAAAGAACGTGTGATGTTACAGGTAAAGGAGCATGACAGGCACTATCGGGTAGTGTTTTCCCTCTCGTCGCAGGGGCACAGCAAGTTCTCATCCAGCACCTGCAGTGGAACGTTTCTTGCTAACGGGAGTGTGCTCAGAGTACATGCAGCACGGCCCCAGCTGGGTCCCGGCTCTTCAGCAATGGCTGAATGACTTACTCGGTATTGTTCAATACAGTTAAGTTGAGCGTACATCAGCTACCATAATTTAAAAAAAAAAAAAGCACAAAAAACTAGAATCTAAAACCACAATATAAAACATATTTGTTCCTTTTATTTTGAAAAGTGTGGTTTTGTTTAGATTACAACTTCTGTTGCTGCTTGGCAGTGTGCTTTGTAAAATTCTTAGGACCTGCTCCTACCACGGGATGCATATCCTCTGCAAAATACTGCCTGCCCTTATTGGCACCAAGGGTAAATCATAGGAGGTACTGAGCAAATCACAGAAGCAGGCCCTTATTCACTATGTCATCTTGCTGTTAAATCTTCGCTAAAATGTGAGGGGAGACCTCGAGGCTTTGCCTTTTGCTGCTTGGTCTTTTCATAAAAATTACCAAATGCGTGGATGGCAAAATGCAAATCCGTGAGGGTTTGTGTTTTCTGATCCAAACATGAATTTATTTAAACGGGGAACCCTGTAAGTATGTTAGGATGCTAAAATACAAGAGGTTGGGAAGCTACAGAGGATACTCATTTTTCAGCAGTAATGATAAGAATATTAATACTTAGCTGGGAAATGGTAAACAAGCAAGCTAGCTGCAAAAACTATTTTAATCCCACACCTGCTTACAGAAAATACTATACATATACATGGCACTAATTTGCAGCTGTAATGGAAAATAAAATCTAAATTTTATGAGTTGATTCTATCTATCTGAAGAAAAATACAACACTGCATTAGTGGATATTCTGTGATTTAAGGAATATCAAACAATACTGTATATATTATGAAAGCTATACCTAGGTAGTAAGATTCATGGCACACACTCAGCTACCTTTAAAGCAGAAAACCTTAGATATCTAAAAAAATGCACTTCTCGACTTTTTGGATGGGACTACACCTACAGCCAAAAAGCCTTAAACCAGACACCAGAATCTAGTTGGATTAACATTTCCCATCCAAGCTCCTTACTTCACAATGCCTGTTTTCTTCATGTGAAAATGCCACGGAGTTCTAGAGTGAACTTCTCTGTGTATCAGAAAGCTGACTGCCTCTCATGGCCAGGATCTTCCTTTCCTGTAATTAATCTAAAAATACAAATCTGAGATTTAAGGGTGCAGATTTCAAGCCGACAAATTACTTAAAATCAAGGCACAATTTTAAAATGCCCTGGGAATACTCCCACATTGAAAGAAAGGTGTATAAGAAATGAAGTTACTGTCTGTCTGACATGCATACATACTTGTCCACAGGACTCATGTACACATCAAAGGAACACACACAGATGGGTTCGCAATTTCAAAAAGAGGATCCAAGACTCACTAACTACATTAGAAGCCACACCGCACAGTCAAAACTATCTGTGTGTGTTACAAAAAGCTAGAATTTCCTAAACTTACTGAAACTTAATACACAATAAAGCAAATATCTTGTTCCAATGATGCTCCTGAAGAACAAGCTTGCTTTCAAAAGAATTTTAGTACTGGAATGAGTAAAAATAATATATCATGCATATAATGTTTGTGTTAGAATTTTCTTGCGTTTCAGAGGATACAGTCACCTAGTCTCAAAGAGTTTTAATTCTGCCTTAAAAGACTTAAGGGAAAAGAAACATTGGTTTCTAAAGGTATTTTTTAGGTTTTGGGTTCTTTTTAGGTGTTTTTTTTTAATTTAGAAAATACCATCTACTGGTATTTCTTTCCTGACTATTGAAAACAGCAGAAACACGGTTCCTTTTTGTTTACTTCTGCATTCATACGCTGGCATCAAAGACACTGCTAAAGGCTGGGAGTGTTAAGAGTTTACTGCAAGAGCTTGGATCAATAAAGGAGAGCTTTTCAGCGTGTCTTACCAAACAGAGGTCTTCTTGCACTTGTACAGAGCAAAAAATCCCACCATTGCCCATAAAAGGGGGAACTGAGATCCAGGCACCTCATATTTTTTTCAAAAGAGATACTGTCTCATGCTGTTAACCTTCATTTTCAAAGAGAGGTAAAGAGGGAGAGGCAGTATTTGGAACAGTCTATCACAGCGTTAACCAGGGGAAAGTCAACCTTGGGGCTGGCACGCTCCAGAGCAGAGAGGTTCCTCCTTCTTGCCTGCTTTTTCCCATTGCAGCTAAGAGCTACTTCTTTAATTGTTTACCTGCTTCCAAACAATAAGCATTTGTCTGTATTCCTGGGCTTAATAATTATAATTATAAATCAACGTGCATTAATAAAATAAGTTTATAAGAGGTTAGCTGGCTTGCTATTTATGGCATTATGAAATACTCAAATGTTATAGAGCAATCTCAAGAGGCTTCTATTATCTATTCTCCGAATCATTTTATAATTATAATCTCATAATCATTTCAGAAAGAAACAGGCAAAGTAGCTTTGTAAACATCTATTTAATTTCTCAATATTGTAATTTGGAACTTTCTCTCCCCTGTCCCACTATGGATATTTAAAAATAACAAAAAAATAAATCCTCTGCCCAGGTTACAGGGCACAGGAAGAGACATTTCGACTCAGACATGCATGGTAACATAATATTAAGGACAGTAACGTAGCCAACTTTGCACGACCTCAAGTCTAAGGGCAGCTCTTACTGAAGAAGAAGCATGCCTTTAGGTGTCCCCCAAATGTCTTCATAGTTGATGCTTCAACATAAGGATGATTAAGAAACCACACATCCTACCAAAATACTGCACTCTAAAACTTGGAATAAATCCCCCTTTCTCTAGCTGCAACATTTCTGAGCAGGGCTTTAGCACTCCATTATTGTGAATGTTTTTTGGCCCAAGGCAAAAAATATTGACAAAGTTCCACCTCCAAGACAGTTATTGTCTCTGTATACTTGATAGCAGCCTTCAGAAGTTCACCTGACAGTATTAAATCCTTGGTTTGGGTGAGAGAAGTAAAAATTTGCTAGCATTCCAAGCTATTTTACTGTAGCAGCAGCTACAGCAGCAAATCAAATTGTTCTTTCAATTAAACCAGTTCAGTGCCTTAGAGAAGAAAGATCTAGCCTTCCCCTTCTCCAAAAAAACTGCAGTTTATGCCAAGTCTGAAGTTTTTACTACAACTGAGAGGAAAAGGCTCAGATGTTCTTATTCTAGTGGTCAATAACCCACGTCACAAAATAAAAAGTGTTTCCAGACATTTGCATATAACTGACAGTCTTTGCTAGAAGCCTGTGACAATGAAGGAGGCTAGGTGCCAAGGTCTCCAAGGGGGCCATCGCCAGGTTTGAACCTTCCTTTTGTCAGCAGCATGCACCAGCAGATTTGCTAGAAACTGGCAATACACTGGAACATATATATCAGAGAGCAAGATCAAACAATGTGTCATGATAATGTCCCAGATTTAAGCAGGTCAGAAAGAACACTTTGAGATGTACTAAAGTGCCTCAATAGGAAGTACTTGGGCAAGTGAAACTGGGAGCCTTACACCCAGGGCCTTCTAACAGCAAGGAAAGGAAAACTCATTCATAGAAAGCAACTATTACCATGACTGTTATGAAGCAAAACACTACGATGCAGATTTAGCTAGTTCTGGATGAACAGCAAAATACCTGACTTTTTTACATCCCCCCCACAAAGACAACTATCCAAATACACAGCAACTGCCCCCCCCACACACAGAGTTTGTTTGCATATGGAACGCGGAGTGACAGCAATGATTTAGCTTGCTCTGTTTTCCTTTTGGGTTGTTTTTAGTTTTTTTTAAAACAGTTTTCACTCACCAAAGGACTGGGGAAATTACTAAGATGACATCTGCTAACAGAATATATAACTGTCACTGTACCACAGAGGGGACTTAAGAACTATGTGGCAGGGTCCCTTTAAATGACATGGCCATGGCTACACAAGGATGGAAACCAAATGACCCCTCATGGGTAATCTATCCAGGTTAGAGAGGAGGTCATTGCAGGGGCACTACAGAAAGGCATGCACTCTGCATCGGAAAGCAAAAGAATGTCAGGAACCAGAATTTCACAGGCTTTGACTTCAGAGACAGCAAACTCTTTCCCCGATGCTTTTTAAAAGAAAACTTTAAAATATCGCACCACCAAGCCAACACCTTCGTTTGAAACAAAATGTCAAATCCTCTACTCTTCATGTAAACACTTCACACTGCCATAGCAGGAGACAGCTACAAATCAAGTATCTTTTATATTGACTCTACCACAAACCACTTTTTCTGTGTCTCTGCAAAAATGTGGCCTTCTATTCAGAATGAACAGGTACCGCCACCTGCTCAGGATCAGAATCCCACTAGATGAGTTGATGATGTCCAGGCTCTGTAAGAAGAAAGCCCACCCCTCAACTCTCTCTCAATTTAATGGAAGTTCAGGGCACTCAGTATCAGGACCAGACCTTATGATGGCTTAAAAATGCTAGCCAAAACTGGATCACTAAACGGAGGACTATCACAGCTATTGAGAGGAGACTCTTCCCCTAATTTGCTCATTAGATAAAAACCTAAGTGTGCTATCTCACCTACTTTACCTATACAATATTTTCACTGGCCAACTTCAGTACGTTTCTGAAAACGTAAACGTTCCATTTCTCTTTTCTAATTAATATCTCTACCATCTTCCTCTCCTTCACCATTTTCTCCATCCCTGCAGTTGCACACACAAACACACACAGACTCCCCCATGCCAAAGGCAGAGGAGTAAATCCGGCTTCTCTTCACTGATTATGGGCCTAGTTTTAATTTGTGCAATAGTCCTTTTGATAACAATGCCTAGTTAAAACATCCATTAAAAGTCTGTACCAGTCATTTAATGGAGGAAGAATCTAATGGGGTTCCATTGGAACTCCTCCATTAACTTTTAACAGAATTCTTTCTTACAGTCAGTGTTGTAAAACAGGGATATTTCACAAATTTAAGACCAGCCTCATTCTCCATGGGGTGACAGTTAGGTCACTGCTTCCCAATCTTTTTTGGGTAACTACATCAGTTCACCATTTCAGCTACAACAATCAGTCTCTTCACAACTTATTAATTGCAGCTTGTACTCGCTCTCTCTCACTAAACTCTGAATCACAAAGTGCCCTGAAAGTCACACTTGCATGGCTGGTCATAATGCATATAATAAAAAGCATAGCCACCAGTTTCTAAAAAAAACATGTTACCAATCATTAACAACAAAGGACCAGACCTACCACAGTAATTACTGATCTGTCTAACTTTTATTCAGGAACCTAAACTCCCAGCCATGGTGATGAACTGGTATCTAAAGAGATGTTGGCAGGCCTGTCTAAAAACTACATGATACCTGTACTGGTACATATAGCAGTTGCTAGAAGGAAAAACTGCCATATAGGTAATATCCTTCCACACGGTGGTTTATTGGGAAAAAACAGCAAACAACAAAACTGAGACCACCTTCCCGTATTCAGTAGCCACTCTATGTTGTTATAAGGTTGTCATCTTGGCATTTTCATCATGTTCTTTTGTAAGTAAATCTCAAAATCCTTATCACAGAAATGTAACTATTGCTAACTTAGTTTTACAAGTGCAGAAATTAAGGCTCAGGAACAGAGTCCAGGTCTTCTAATTCCCAGCCTTCAAGAGTGGTATCGAAGGCACTGGGAATTCGCAGTGTTCCTTCAGGACTAGCTTAAAAATAAGGGAATATCCTGGTTCTTGGCCAGAGTCTGAATGGTGGGAGTACAGTTTAACTCTCTAGCATGATGGATCTCCTCCAGCCACAGGAGCATGAGGTACAGGTGCATGTGGGAAATGAGAAAGGATTTACTCAGGAGATTCCCACCCAAACAAGAAAATTGCCGTAATGTAACAGGCCAGGACCCCCAACTTCCACTGCTGGCTTCAAATCCCTCCACCCAAAGAAAGCAGGGGAAAATATTGTCAAGATTATCCTCCTGTCACATTTTCAGAATTAAGAATTTCATTAATCACTGAGGAGTTCAAAGATCCTGTAAATCTGATTCTTTTCGTGCTTCCACCGGTTTGACACTGATGCAGCTGTGAATCCATTGGCTGCAAATGAGGTACCCCAAATTGCATATGCATAACTAAGAGGAATCAACTTCGTAGATGTTATGATTTTCTTAGTCTCAACTGGCAGTTTCAGCAAACTTGAGCAGGAGCCCTGAAATTGACCTGGCTTGTGTAGCAGAGCCTCTTCAGAAGAAAATAAGAACGAAGGCAATTTTTTTTCCATTACACCCTGCACAAGTGTTAAAAAAAAACAGAAAAACAAAAAAATCAAAATGCAATAAAATGTCACTAAGATACATGTGGTTGTATGCACACCTTTCTCAAGGAGTAAAATTATTCAGCTTCTGGCCTTGTGCTTCATGATACACCAAATTAAGAAGATGTTTTACTAGCACCCTACGTAATTTTACTCACGAATTTGTTTATACACAAATAGACACACATGCACACACACTCACAAGCTTTTCTCAGGCTAAATAATACACCCCAGAAGTGCAGACAGAAAATTGAAAAACAAGAAAGAACAGTGCTCTCTTTCTTCACCACTTCAATTATTTGGAAAAAAAAGACAACAAGAAGAAGTTCTGGGAGCCTAATTTTTGGCTTGTTTTTTTCATTCGCTTGTTCACCATGGCCAACTCTAATGAAGAAACTGGAATTACACCTAGTAAAGGTCAATGAAAATAGGAAAAATGGGAGTCTTTTTAACAAGAAGAAAAAGGGTCTCACTGAAATACATTATCAAGAAAGAATCAGCTTTTGTACATGTGAAATCCCCTAAGCTTCCCCTATGCTTTTGGAGAACTTTTTTCAGCTGTCTCAAGAGGAGCACAACCACTAGAAACTGCAACCACTACCTCTGAATGGAATAGCAGAAGTTGTTCTCTCACATAGGAAACTTGTGACAAGAATATATCACAGGAAAAAAATTAAAGAAATCTGAATTTGGCATTTAGTCTTAGGTTACATCAGGATCCCACTATGAATGCTCTCCAACTCATTTTCCACCACACAGTTACACTTGTATCTGCCTTTCCTTCCATAGCTTATCCATTGCTGCATCCTTGAAATTGTACATCTCAGCATCTCACTTGCTGAAAAAAATAAGTGGCAGAAAGCGTAGCAAAGTAGCAAAGTAGCTACCAAATCAAGAGTACAAAGAGAAAGGTTGGTCCAAGTCATCTTCTTTTCAGAAGAAAAGAAATTCTTTGAGACAATTTTCTTTGAGAAGCAGGGAAACCTAGGAGAATATTTATCCTCAGTGGTTTAGCATGCCAGGCAAAGATGAAGGCTGCTAGGCTGAACTGCTGATGCTTTAATTTCTTTTTGCATACCAAGAGACATCTAAACTACTTCAATGCTAGCACGCCAGGCAAGGACTACATCTCTAAATACAGAACAGCAAATTTCTAAAGGAAATGCGTCACTTTAGAACACCTCACTATTTCACTGTACACCTGTAGAGCTGCCGCACCAGTGCTCAACCACAAATCACTTCCGAGGAACGGCACTTATTTTGTGAAAAGAGGAGTAGCTAAAGCTCCGCTCATTTCTAAGAACAAGTCTGCCTGCACCTGGTGTAGACAGTCAGTGAAAGCGGATTCACGCTACGAAGCCAAGACTTTGTGCAGAAGCAGCCGAGGAATGTTCCGTTTGATGACAGGAGAGGTAATCCTCACTGCTGTGGGAGTGGGACCCTTCAGCAGCAAAACAGTGGTGGTAGTAACAAAGTTTCACACTTGTCTTTGCTACATCTTTGGTCTGGGCAAACATACACCAGCACTGACAGTGCCATAAACTCACAGGGCTTTGGCAAGATGCGTATAAAATACAAACAGGCAACAATCAATCAAAGGCATAGAAGGATGGAAATGGGCAGGGCGGCATTGTGCTGAGGAAGAGGATTACACAGACTATACATTTTGCTGAATTTTCCCTAAAACTGCTACATGTAGTATTCTCCAGCCTAGAAAGCCTCTGTAGGAGGGCTCAAAAGAAGAAATTAGATTCTTTTTTAAAGCGCAAAGCATTGCAGGGATGCTCCTGGTTCGGTCCTATTTCTACATACTAATGTTTTATTTCTGTGTGCTTTCCATACAGAAAATACAGCACAAAGGGACAAACCTTGAAAGATGTAACTGTTCTAAGCAAAAGTTAAGTTGGAAGTACGGCACATGAAGCAGGGCTTTCCACATATGAACTGAACAGTTAATCTGAGAAACTGGGCCATTCACCTGAGGAAGGGAACTGTACTTCATCAGGATCTACTAGAAATTGGGAACCTCCTAAAAGCAGATGCTGCTGATTACTTAAGAGAAAAGGAAAAAAAAGATTAACGATAAAAATTTACCTCTGTCACAGATAGATAATGGGTTAGATGATGTTTTTATTTGATCATCCAACTAAGTTTTTACTCTATCTACCTGATCCCTAATGAAGCAAACTGAAAGTTCAAATGAAGAAGTACTCTTTAAGTATGATGTCACTTAGCAAAATACAATATAAACCATATGCTACATACTGCCTGTAACAGAATACATACAAGTGATAATCTTCACAGGCAAGGATGAGAAAAAAGTGGCTCATCATGGGCTATCAGTGGAAATGTAAGTTAGCTCGAACCTGCCTAGTCTAGAGGGATAGGTGCGATTTTGTGAGGGACAGCACTGAAGAAAGTATCACGGGTTCTGGGCTATACTCCTAGCCCTAGAGTTTGCTACAAGACTTCACCATTATAGTGTCCCTCCTTACCTTTTACTCCACATTAGCCTTCTTCATCTTGACTGTATACTTTGGGGGTAGAATCTGTGCTCAATGCTTCTAAATAGCGTCTAACTGAACAGGCTCCAATCTTGACCCAGAGCCTCTAGACAACAAAATGTTTGTTTCTCAAATCAAAAATAACAAAAAGAAAATTTACAAATATATAAATGTAACAAAGCCAAAGACTGTTTAGAAATCTAGCCAACAAGAAAAGCCAGGATTTAGATGTTCATCTGATCTCCTACTTTTAATTCAAATAAACCAGGCAAAACCATCGAAGTGTATCTGATGCTCCATTTGTCTTGAATACAAAGCCATTCCCACTACATTACTCAATCACACTCTTATCACTTGAGCATTAACTTTATTCTAAGATTCCATTTCAGTACAAGTAAATGTAGCAAACACCAGCAGGATTGCCAGAGATACATGAGCATAAGGCTAATTTTAGGAATTTGTTTAAGTTTCTTCTCTTTTCTTTTTTTTTTTTTCTTTCTAGGAATGCATCAGTAAAAGAAAGCCACCAGCTCTGGAGAGCCGCAAAATTCAGAAGAACAGAAGCATGCCTCTGCAGGTTGATAAAAATTTCTTCATGTTGCACAGACTACAACCACCCTGTAAATATTAAGGAACAAGAAGTCAAAAAAAAAATAAAATACACAGTCTATTGGATATACCTCAAGTGCAGAAACACCTGTGTTAATTACCTCACTGACACAAGTTAAGTGCACAGTAATCAGACGACAAAGTGTTAACAGTCAGTGAGTTGCCATGTAATTACCACCACATCCAATGGAGTTACCCAGTACTGTATGTACTGCATTGTTCCTGTTATTATGTGGTAACTATCAAATTACCACGTGTCATCACTGTAACATTAGGTTGATCCACTATGGAAATTCATTCTGTTCAACAGCAGTCTAAATTCTTCATTTTGTCCCTCTGGTGATGTGGACAGGTGGATTACATACTGAGCTGTACTAAAGGTTAAAGGACTAGGTTAGGCACTTCATAGATTAAACTTGATCAAACAGCCTGATTCTGCCACCTTTTCCCACTATGAGTTTCATTACTCTACTGCAGATGGGATAATACTTGACAGGGTACTACTATCTGTCCCAAAGTGATCATTTTCTCCTTAAATTTCCTGTAAAACCTACATCAACTTTCCCTCTCTACAGCTATAGTACTTACTATCTTAAAAAAATAGAGTAGAAAAGCAGGTTTTGCTTGCTGTAAATGGAAGGGAGTCAAAGATGTCAGGAGATCCATTTAGGACTTACACTGTTACTAAGCTATTTTACTGAGAAGACATAGACAAAATAATACTACAATGGGAGGAACGAGTATTAGGGGTTTTTTTTAAAGGGACAAACAGAAATAGCTGCACCATGATAAGCTTTGGTTCACACGTTTTCTGCATCTATGTTTCTGTGGAGAACAAAATTAAGTGTTAGAAGTGTTTTAAAATAACATTAGGACTACACACACAACTCTTGGAAAGAGCCCAAGCGAGGGAGCAAAACTGCAAGTGTAGCTCTCAACCTGGGAACCTCCCACACTACAACAAACTCATTAGCAACTGCTAACAAGCCACCTGGTGTGAGCTACATGATAAGTGAAAATATGATGGTGAGGATGTTATGAAAATGGTTATCACCCATCAGTGCATTCACTACAAGGAGTATTTTGCACATATATTTTACATTAACACTTGGAAGGTGCTCAGATGTTATGTGAATGGGAGCCCACGCAAGAGCCCGCACAGATGACACAGTGGTTTCAAGGGCACAGGATTGTTCACTACTAGTTTAAGTGACATCTAAATAGGTGCACAGACAAATTCATATACAAATGAAAGTCAAAGATGTTAAGGGGACAAAGACAATTGGGCAATTATGTAAATAAAATTTGAAATATTATAAAAGATTTATCAAAATGGGGAGAGAGTCTTTTCTTACTATGATTAGTTACCACAGCAGAATCCCTGAGAAGACAAGACAATTACTGTTTCACACAGGTTAGCAGAATCACATACAGCGTCTGGGTAAAGTAAGATTTATCAACAACTACCATGTGTCATCTTCATGAGGACTGGCCTCAGGTTTGCAAGTGTGGCTGAATTAACATAGAGGTAAAACACACCTTTTTTTTTTCCTTCTGAAGAAAGGCCTGAGGTCTCAGAAAAACCCACAGTAACAAACATTTTCCCTGCAGAACACTTCCACCTCAACAGCTGCAGCTCATGGCTGACTTGTTCAAAACAGTTCATCGATAGGTAAAAGGTAGTCCTTTGGCTACATCTGGTAAAAAAATGGCTTGAAGGCATGCTTTTGCCAAAAATGGCTCAATTCACTTCCCCTTTGCACTTTTGCACAGAGCATTTCTGACCGCTTGCTACATCTCTGTCAATCTGCCAGTGGCTTTGTGGCTCAAGATTACAGCACTGGAAGATGCATGCAATTTTCAAGGAACTAACAGCAAGTTAGCAACTGTACATTTATTGACAAATCATGCACTGTTGTCTCTTTTGATGATTTACTTCTGAACTTCTTCAGTATCTTCTAGAATCTCTTTCTGAATCCAGCACTCCTTATGTGTCAGTCATTTCAAAGCTGCTTAACAGGGAATGGAGGTCAGTGGAGCTAAATGACAATTGGAAGAATAACTCTTTGCAAGCGATTTCAACAGAAGACCAGAAGCAAGGAATGGAAACAGCCTCATGTCCTCATATTACATCTAGGTTGTTCTTACGCTGTCAAATATAGTGCCTCCAAATCACAAGTGATCTTGCTCTGTTTATAGTAACAAACATGGTGGAATGGTGTACGCATAATTCAGGAGGTTTCTCCACCGTGTCCTCTAGCCCCACTCTAAGGGGACATGGTAAAACAGTAACAGCATCCTCGCCCTGTTTACACTACATCTCACACCATTTGCTACCCCAATAGTGAGACATGCACCCACACAACTGAAGTGTAGCCTTTTACAACAGTTTTGCTGCTCAAGATCTACCCTTGACTCTAAACACGCCAATGAGATTGAGTTCAAAAAGATCTGTGTAATTCAACTTGACGTCACATCTGAGAAACTGCCCTACTAAGAACCGTTTCTGTGGGAATAACTTTTACGTGAGCATACAAATATTTCTGTGATGCAATGACCAAGCATCTCTAGCACTGTGATCTTTCAAAACATTGCCTTAAATAAAAGCTTTGGGGACAATGCTACCTGTGCTGCTCATGGAAAGTAATGAACCAAGTTATGGGAGAGGGAGAACGAGGACTTTGTCTCTTTAATTTTGCATGCATGATAATGTTTTTAACCACTAAGGTCATACCTGCATGTGATGACTGACAACTTTTCAGCTTGATTCAAAGCAAACAGCTGTTGGTTTGATTGCCTAGCAACTAAAAGTTGATGGATGACCCTTAAGATGGATAACTACCATAAATCACCTCATTCAGACTCTCAGGGAAAAAAATTAAAAAACAATGGTTTTCATGACATTTGCTGCACTCCATAATGTGCCATGATAAATTTGGCTGCCTTATGGATGCACAGTTGTGGCTGCTGAAATTAGACACTTTTGTTTTCTGCATTCTGCACTTCTTGTAGCCCCCTCTGTAAGGTGTGTTCATATTAATGTACTCCACTGTCAGAAGAAAGCAGAATACCAGAAGCTACTGTCAGTCACCACAAGGCAGGGAGAATCTGTATTGAATCTCTGCATCACCAAACAGCTTTTAATCAGGAAACAGCAGTCTTATATCATAGCTATGGCACTGGGCTACATGCATTAATAATGGTTACAATATATTTAGTGTAATGACTTGACCCCGGTCAACATTATTGATGCTGTGATTAATATGAATTTGATAAACTGCTTCCTCTTTGAAGACATTTTGTATGTTTCTCAAGCAAGAGAAAAATACTTTTTATGTATAAGTAAATATAGCAGGTCTTCATACAGGCATTCTGATCTCAGCTGCACAGGTGTAAAAATAGATTTCTCAGGATTTATACTAGTGTCCCTGAAATTGAAATCTAGACCACGAGAAAAGGGGGGAGGGGGAAGAAAAAAGAAAAAGAAAAAATCTTCTTTTCATCTCATTAATAAAAGAAAAAAAAATATCCAACCCCCCCAAACCATGATTCTAAATGGAAAGCCATATTCCTCCCAGAGAGTGTTCAGACAGAAAGGGAAATTCCCTTTTATTGTTCTAGATAATAGGATTTCTCTGTTTGTTATGTACAGAATACATATGCATTCAAAAACAGATGTTCATAATTGTTTCCATTGTTTGGATTTTTTTTAAACTCTTGAGCTTGACTATTCATATGAAAACTCTCATTCTGAATTTGGTTTATGACAGCAAAATGATTTCTAGTTCTCTAGAAAAAAACAAAAACACCAAACCAACAACAAAACAAGGGATGGTTTGGTGCAAGTTTTAGTATATCCTTGTGGAAGTGTTGCCTTAAATGCTAGTATGTGAGGAGTTTACCAGGGACAACTCTGGTAAGAGCTACCTTCCTCTTAGTAGATACATGCCAGCCAACATTAATAAATTGCCGTCCAATGCATTTTTTTGTATGATACAGTAATTCCCAAACTGTGATACATGACCCACTGAAGGGGGGCAGGTCAAGAGGGACACAAGTTATGATGAGAGGCATGAAAAAGAACTCCAAAACCTGAATCAGTGGGAAGTGGAAGGTACCAGTGGAAATTAGAAAATCAGATGGAAATGGAAGATAAGCAACTTCACCTGGGGAGCAGTCAGTTACCTGGACAAAGTAATTGGGAAAATGATGCAAAGGGAAGAAAGTTTCAAGGTGGGACTGAGCTGTCAGAACATGTGGGAGAAGCATGTTTGACACCTGCTCGCACTGTATCTAGACCGATGCCACCAGTTTCAGGAACTTCCCTCTCTCCTAAAGTCAGCTGAGCATTTCCTGAACTCAAGTTAATTTATTTCTAAAAAAATCAAAAGCCATGTTCCAAAGCATGAAATATTCTAATAAATTAATGAAGCACATGGCATGCTGGTGGCACTGGATCAGAAATAACACTTAGCTGAACCATGCCTTCAGATTTTCAGCAGGATGTACGCAGTTTTCTAAAATTATATTCTGAAAATACAATGTATACTTTCACCTGCAAGATCGCAATCTACATTTCTTATTTTTACATAAAAGTGGAATGTAAGCACAGTATGCACAAGGCTGTTGAGGTCTGCTGTATTTCTCAACAACCAAGAAAGCTGATGCTCCAGCAGGTACCTGTGCAATTTACTAGATGCTCCACTTCTGTAAGACACCTCAAGCAGCAAGTGAATACGTAGTTTAGACACTCTTTGTCTCTCCTAGCAGAGATGAACATGGCAACGTAACAAGGCTGCTTGTAATGCAATTTATTTGGAGTTTCTGGAATTTCAGATCATGGCATTCCATAATCAATATTTTGCATTATTCAGCCACAGTACCCCTTCAGCTGAGAACCTAACTAGTGTATTTCACACAAACAAGGGTCTCAAGTGCACCTAGATATGTTTAAGATAAAAGCACTTATATACATATAAGATTCACACACGATTTCTATTTATTGTCTCAGCTTTAAGTCTCAGATGCCTCCGTGAAGGACCCACTAAACAGGACAAGACGGCATGCTGGCCCTTTAAAACTGAAATGCTTGTTTCCTTTCTGTAAGAAAAGTAAATCATGCTATAGTGAGTGGAGCTTTGAAAAAGCATCCATCCATTAAAGTTCATGGATCCTCGTTTCCAGATTGTCCCTCCCCTGGCTGTGTCTCAAGTTACAGCCTTGTACAATCCAAGTCTAAATAATATTCACTATGATAAATGACACCATAACTCCGATATCCACAATCAATCTTTGCTTTAAAGATACATCCATCTTCAATAATGTTGATGGGGATTCTGTAAAATGGGAAACGTGACTGTTTTCCCGACCTCCTAACAGTGGGGGAAGGAAGCTCTGAGTGATGGCTGTCAGCCCACATCTGGCTGCAAAAATAAATTAGCCTTATGTAGACAAATGAAAGGACCAGCCCTGACTAGAAAACAGCCACTCCTGAGCAATGGCTAATTTATAGGATTCCTTTCTGGAAAGTTCCTAGCTGAGGCTACAGTCTCCTTAGCTATCTCTTTAAATGATATCTGATGCTGTAAATAACTTCAGTGTGGTAGGAACTATGCAAAGTACAAAGAGTGATTTGGTGGGGGAAGGGGAGGAGACAATAACTTTCTCACATTCTTTGTACATGATCAAGATGTAAAATTCAGCCACTTAAAACACACTCGCACACACACACAAACAAAAGTTTTGTTTCCGCAAAAACGTTGTCATATTTTGAAAATATGCTCTTCTTCGTTTGACAGAAGATTACTTTCTACTTTAACTCCTTTGTCATCTCCTGGGCTGCAGGACTGAGGCAACTACACTGCAAAAATTAAACTATTCAGTGCAAGTGACACCTTGAGGTTTGGGGATTATTTTTTTTCCCCGTGAAACGCTCTCAAGTTTTCTTTCTCCTCACCTTGCCCCCTCCAGCTGACAGACGAGTTTCATGAGAGGTGCAAGAAGTCCTACCAGGTCAGTTCCTCTACGCAGGTGCTGTGCGGCTCTGATGCTATGAAGTGGCATCCAGAGAAACTACCTGCGGTATTTATTTCAGCACATGGTTTCAGAATAACCTGGAGGAGAATTTAAATGGGGAAAGTGGAAGAAGACTCCCTCTCCGTCTCACTCGCTGCCTTACACGAAGCACAAATCTCTACCTGTATATAGGACAGTGGCTACCCTTTTTTCACGACTGAAATGCTTTATTACCTTATTCTTTATGTCTTTGACCTTGTCCTGCTGTAGAAAAACGTAGGACTTTAATTCTTACAGTGTACAATATATGGGATTAAAAAAAAAACCAAAACAACAAAAAAACCTCAGCAGTCCTTTCCAGGAGGAGCGGGAAAACGGATGAGGGAGCAGCCTGGTGCACGTGAATTCCATGCACCGGCCCGCATGGCACCTGGGCATTGCATCCCCCGGGGGAGGTCCGGCAGCACTGGGGAGGGCTGGCAGCAGCGGCGGCAGCGAGGGTTAATTCTGTGAAGGTTGAAGGACTTACAGTAATGCTGCGAAGACAGAAACATCACAGGCTTTCCTGGCAAGAGGCTTGCAGAGGGTAGGAGGGGACTGCGAAATGAACTCTCTCAGGCTTTGTCGTGTGCGTTTCCCAAGGCCCGGCCTGGCCCCTTTGATAAATGACACATGTCATTCTGTCAGGGGCTGACACTGCAGCTGGGAGGGCCGGTGATGTATGGCCCCGCTGAAAAGGAAATCAACTTTTTGGCACCAAGTAAGACTGTGCCCTGTGTAAGGATTTTGTTTCTCAAAAAAGTGAAAGATAGACTTAGGATTTAAAAAAAAAAAAAAAAAAAAAAAGTTGAAAAACAGATTGAACGACAGCTTACACTTAACATAAATTAACTCGGTAATGGTGAAATGTGCTAGCCTGTGATAAATAAAAGCTACATTAGTCAATTATTAATCACACTCCAACTTGTAGCCAAAACCCATGACTTAAATCTGAGGCCTGAGCTGCCTTACAAACAGATAAGACAGTGTTTGATAGATGTCTTGCATAGTGTAATCAGGAAGGAATCAAAGGCTTAGTGGTTTAACCAGGGGGGGTGTGGAAGGTTCTGGAAACTGAGACTGGGTAAAGTGGATAACTGGATTGAAAGCGCCCTTTCACTGGGGATACAGTATATCTTTTGACTGCTTAAAAAGAGAGAGAGAGAGAGAGAGAGAGAGAGAAGGGGGGAGAGAGACATATCTGAATTTGGTTTAATCTTTTTTTTATATACAGGAATGTCTCGAAACTGTATTTCCCTCCCCCACCTCCCACCACCACCACTGTGTTAAATCATTTAAATCTGATCACTATTAAATGGATTCTCACCGAGACATCAAGTGTTTCAAATATGATCGTTTTGCACGGATTACAATTTAAGCATTTTATTTAATCGAATGAACTCGCATCAGGCTGCAACACATTCATGCAGATACAAGCTGTAGAGAAAAAGCACAAAGCTGCATAAACTAAACGATTCCTATTCAACCAGACTGTAAAGAAAAAATAAAGGATTTCAGATACNGGGGGGGGGGGGGGAGGGGGGAGATGGGATGCAGTATTTATAAACCGCATTACGCCTATATGAAAGGCTGAACTTGCACATCACCTTGATGAGATGCAATCACAGAATCACACCGCTTTTTGTTTATCCTCTATCTGCAGAGCAACATGATGGATGCTGAACCCAAAGGTGACTTTTGTCCCCTGACCAGAGAGAGAACTAGCACCACGTAGGACTAAAATACCACTCCTACGTGTTCAGCCGACCTAAAACACTAGCCTAGGCTTTCTGGAGGCCCTCAACCCAGCAGTGACAGAATGTGAGCTTCATCATCTTCCTCCCCATGTGGATGCTCTCACACCTCATCATACCACCCAGAACTCGGCGTAACTGAAAATAAAAGGTCTTGGCTGACACATAGAGCCTTGAACAGAAGTACTTCTTGGATGAATGGTAGCCTCAGGTCCTGATGTAGTAATGGGCTATACATGGGCGCGCCCCTGTGACTGCACAAAGCCAGCTGCTGGTTCAGGGTCTTCAGGCCAGGTAAGTCACTTTCTAGCATCGGTTGTGTGTTCACCAGCAACTAACAGAGAGCATCACTGGGATGGGGGTTCACAAAAGTGCTTGAGCCCCTTCCCGATTCAGGCCTTAATAAGCACTGCTATCAGCCAGAACACTGCATAAGCATTTTTTTCTCAATCAGTAATTTCCATATGCTTTACATCATTTCTAGTGATGTACCAAAAACACTGGTTCAGCAATGACTTGTTTAACTCTCCAGAAGCCTCGGACACGATGTGTAACTGCGGTACCGTACAACCAAGTTGAGTTGTTATGTTAACCAGGACACAAAAAAAGATGCAGATCCCAACGAGGAATGTAAGCATTCACAACATCAACCATGAAGGACTTTATCAGATGATTTTCCCAACCACAAAAACACTGCAGAAAAAAACTCTGACCTTTAAAAAGAATGATTTACCTTTTTCCCCTTCCCCTCAGCACAATACAACTTTATACTACAAAATATGGTAACTTTTAAGTGTTTCTACATGGGACCGGGTCCTACTGTGCTCGGTACTACACATACATGCACGGAAACAAATGAGCTTTTAATGTTAATCAAGTGAAACTGCATTCTTCAGTTTACATACGCTGTACATGCTTGGCTTTTTTAAGACTATGAAGATGGAAATAAAAAGGAAATACTCTGTAACTAAAAATTTACACCGAAGTCTGCATACATTCATATGCACGTATGTAGGTACGCTGAACCACATGCATTCCCTTGCCCTCCAACCTGCCATCAGGATTTCACATTACAAAGTAACGTACAACTGTAAAGTAAAATATTTCTTTACACAGTGGTGTAGACTTGCCAGTAGACCCAAAAAGCGATCCAGTTTACCTCCGTTTTTAGAAGTGAACTAGCAGTTTCACTCAAGTAAAATCTCAGATAATCTCAACCAGCTGAAAATGACAGCAGTTGTCTAGATCACAGCAGCTGTATACTCACTCACCAACTTCAAGGTGGTGCAGAGAGTGCTTAATTGAGGAATTTAAAAACAAGGACTGAAAAAAGCACAAATTTCAAAGTAAACGAAACAGGGAGACCCTTTGAAAACCAAACTTTAGTGACAGCCCCTACAGATAGTACAGCTATTTTCTCAATACATGTAAAATTTGACTATGGAAAGGAAGATAAGGAGCAAGGGAACAGTGTGTATTTAAAAACACATGCACACCGTCTGGTATTTTAAACTTTTGCCTTCCTATTGCTAAAATGTCATTTTTTTAAGTCCATAAAATTTCAGATAGTGTGCAAAATGTTTATATATTACCAAGGTCTCCCTTTAAAAGGTTTATACTTTTACTTTATGACCTGTCCTTGATTTGACACTTCCGCTCATCAGAAAGGGATTTATAAAATAATCCTGAAGGTGAGGAACAGACATCTGTCAGGGACTGGCTGAGTTTCACTTTGCGAAATTTAAGAAGGGAGAGAAATCCTGTTAAGCTCTCTTTAGTCACCAATAGACATCAAAGGTAATAATTAAAGAAGACAGACGTCATAAAAATAAATTTATGTAGTTCTTTATAATGCACAAGCACTCTAGTGTGTAAAATATCTATTAGAGTGAAAGAAAATACAACATTCCAAATGAACAAAAATCTGTTTTGTTTGAGTTTTTTTGCCTACTTGAGTAACATTTTAAAAAAAATAATAATACAAGTTTAAACTAAAGTCTTTGAAAACCTTTGCCATCTGTGGGTACATGAACTATGGATGACCCCAAATGATTTGCACTCTGCTCAGAATCCCTTAGAAAGCACGGGAAAAAGTATCATTAAGAATGACTGATGACTGCCAGTCATGGTTGACCTCACCCAAGCTTTGGTCTCTGCCTCAGTAATAAGCTGTCCTTTATTAGCACCAACACTCCATAAAAGGGGTGTGTTTAGTCACAGGATAGTGGCCTTCTAATGCTCATTGCTTCTCCCTGAAAGATTGATTAGTGCTCATTTTTACTGCCTTCACAGTATATACAGTGACAGTGCTGCAGAGTGTCAGGGCCTGCAATATTGATGATAAGTACAACTACAAACTAGAGGTTTGGAAAAGACAGAGGACTGGGAGTTCACTCTTCTTTTCAACTGGAAAACACTACCAAAACAAAAAGGACAAAACACAAGCTTACACATGAGCTACTGATATTCTGGTAAAGATAAACTGAGGCTAGGGAATTCCCTCTCCCTGAATAAAGCCGTTTAAAACACAAAACTTAACAGGAAAGGTTATTTTTTCATTCTGTTTTGAAAATGCACAGGCATTTTTCTTTTCACCTACCAGATGTTAAGGCAAAAAAAGAGTACTCTGAAATATCATTCTTGTGTTTATTTTTTTATTTCAGAAAGGCTTTTAAGTAGTGACTTACAGGGTAGGGGAAAAAAAATCTTTTGTAAGCACAGAGAGTGAATGTTCCTGATTTGGAAGCTACTGCAGTGTCCCTTTGCAGCAGCAGGTGCCTCTTCGAGGGTAAAAAAGAAAGAAAACGTGAAAAAAACATGTTGGCCATGTATCGTCTTCTGCACAAATCTGCCTGCATTAACATGACTCCTCTGCAGCTTTTACTCTTACATTTGAAGTCAGTGGGATCTATGCAAATTCCCTCAGTGAAATTAAGATCTGGAGTATAAGCCGGCACCATCGAAGAAAAAAACTGTATGGTAGAATCATGTAATGTAGTATGCAATTGCATGCAGTGCAAAGCATATTTAAAATAGAGCAAGACCCAGATGTGGTCCTTGCAAAGCATCAGCACTGCAGTGATGAAAGAGCAGGTACGGATTCATGAACTTTTTCATATTAAGAAATTCCAACCTGAATACATTACTTGGAAGAGCCATGCCTTGACTTGATTTAAAAAGTAGAACAGAATTGAAAACAGTCTTTAAAATTGGTGTTTTAACCAGAGACTTTATAGCATACGAGGCCAGCTCAAAGTTATACTGTAGTAGTTTAATATGGAACAACTTGCCCATATGGCTCTTCCTGGGAACGAGTCATTTCACATGTTACAGCAAGATACAGCTGAAAAAAGGCATGTTTCACTGTTACTTTTATATAGCTGGGAACTTGAGCACAGCAACCTCATACCAAAAAGTATTACAGCAAGAGTTTACTGCATTAATAATAGGATGCCCTACTGCTGTGACACATTCTGTTCTTTGAAATAAATATTAGTCACAATAGTTAGGTTTTAAATTCATATACTTTAGAGCTGAGCTGTAACTATGACACTTGGAATAGTGATGATTTGCCAATAAGGCCTGTTAACCATTTAACGAAAAGCTCCTTCTTTTATTCAGTCTGTTGTACTATCTAACAGTATCTAGTAATAAATCATTTAAAGACATTCTTACTTAAAAAAAAAAAAAGACACAAACACTAGCACTTGAAAACTGGATGTTGGAAATTCACGTTCACACTTTTGCATTGAATTATCATCTTTTGATTAGAGCACAGAGAGGTTACTTGCAACTAATAAATAATTTCTTTTTCAATTTTAAAATAATAAAAAAAATCCTGCTACATGACTACATTTTTTGAGAAATCATGGCCCAAGTCCTGTGCCATGAAAGTCAATGACGTACTCTTTCATATACTTCTTTTAGGCTTTGGATCAGGCCCAGCCTGGAAAGCATCCATTGTTTTCATTCACTACATTTACCTTTCACTTTGTACATTGAAAAAACAATGATTGGAGAAAAGAAAAGGAAAAAAAAAACCAAGCTGAATACGAAACTAGTATTTTTAAATCACGAAAATCTGCTTTTAAAAAATGAATTAAAGGTGTGGCTTATGTAGAAAAGCAAAAATATTACTACTACAAATCTGGACATTCACACAGTTCCTAATTCTTTAGGTGGTTAAAGCTGGCCCTGCTGTACAGAGGAAAACGGAGACAATGATAAGCAGCACTGTGACTATTAGCTTAGAGGGATTCTACTTGGCTATTTTCCTGCAGCATGCACTGCAATCACAATAATAAAGAAATCCTGTATTCCACCCTAATTCACCGAGAAATAGAAACGCTGGAAATCTAAAATAATTAAGTCAATTCAAGGTTTTTCAGAATGGAAAGGAAGCTTCTTTTTCATATTAGCTTTGAATTTCACAGAGATACAATAGCCATGGAAGAAAAAAAAATGTCCATCAACTAAAATAAACTGCTTAGTGCTGCAGCAGTATGGTGAACAAACAAGAGCAAACCAAGAAATGAAACACTGGGAGAAATAAAAATAAAAAGAATATAAAGGTTAAATATGCAGTTTGGGTACCAGGCCTGCTCCAAGAAATATAAAGGGGGGAGGGTGGGGGGGAGACGGACAGTATCTGATCATGATTATTTTTTTCCTAATCTTGCATTCGTGAAAATACTGAATCTACAATCAGTTACATGGAGCTCATTGTAAGCTGTTGGTTAACAAGTACACTAAGCTAGAAATTCAGCTTAGGTACTATATTCCCACAAAGAGAAGGATTTCCAAGCAGGTGCTCTACTGATGGAGCCCTAAACCTAAACTCAAAATTGGACTAATATGCCACATGCAAATCTGAAGAGTGATAATTAGAAACCTTGTTTCCATTATTGACTAATTCTAATTTACAACACGAAATTAATATAGTCAATCAACAACATGAAAACGCACATATAAAGGGAGGGTGCAGTCAGAAAGCACACCTTGCACATTCCACACATTATAGAAAATGGCACACAAAATCCAAAGTATTGGTGGTGGTTATTTGAGAGGTGAATTTTCCATCACAAAAATCTGTCATCTCCAGTTCAAATATCTTGTCTACATGGACAAGGATCAGCTGACAAGCACGTCTGAATGTTCAACTAAGAAATTAGCATCGTCATATACTAGCAAGCTGTTTTTCGGAATACTTCAAAATTAATCTGTTGTCACTTTTAAGCCCAACTGCTGCTATGATAAAAAATTCCTTAAAATTAAACACCAGTTATTCAAATGACT
>VWZL01000296.1:189130-214878 GCA_013396915.1 Stercorarius parasiticus | reverse complement strand
AGTGGGCCTGGTTTTATCGCCTTCCCCCATCATTTCTAGTTTAAAGCCCTGTCCATGAGCCTTGCTAATTCTTGGCCTAGTACCCTTTTCCCCTTTTGGAATAGGGTTTTCCCATTCTTAGCAAGCAGGCCTGGTGTCCTGTAGATCAAACTATGATCATAGAACGCAAAGCCCTGCTCGTAGCACCAGTTTTGCTACCAGTTTTTCTGACATTGTCAGAAACAATTAAGGGAGAAGTAGTAGATGTGACAGAGTCTGGACAAACAATGAAAAGACACAAAAAAGTTTGCACAGAAGTTGTGAGAAGAACCTTAGCTTGTTTTTGCATTTCAGTCTTGCAAGGAAAAATGAGAAACCCTCCTTCCTTTGCTTTTCCTCCTTGAAGCACTCAGCTGGACCTCAGGAGACTGGCATTCACAACTCCCTGGTTGCCTTCCCTCGTTCTAACACAATGTTCCTCCTCTCTGTAACCAGCAGATACAAAAAGGACTTGTGCCACAAAGAGTGATCAGGTCCACAGCAGCCTTCAATGCTCTCCTGGGCCCCAAGATGGCTTGCTACCCTCCTGGCAGGCACAGCACACGTGCAAAAAAGAACCCCCAGCAAGAAGAAAGAGCTGTCCAGTGTCCTTCACAATCCTCTTCCTATTACCATAAATAATGTTTATTTATTACCATAAATGACTGTGTCTATTCCAAGTCCTTGGGCATCAGATAATAGTCTCACCAGAAGCTAATTTCAATACTAAGTTTAAAGTTCTTTCAGATTCTACTTTTTATCTATGAAACTTAAAAGCATGCTCTGAAATGTCATTTAATATCCTTTAAAAGGTTTCCCAGTTGTCATGTAAAAGTTCACATAAAGGAAGTTGTTAAAGCACAATGAGGAACCTGCCACAATCAAAAAAGCCGAGAGCGCTGAAAGAGGATTTTGTATCTGATCAATCTCTTACAAGAGCCTTAAGCATGCCTAGAACACAAAAGGAAAAAAAAAAAAAGAGTTCTCAGACTGGAGTGAAATCCTTAAATTGACTGTGCTGCTAATGCCTGAAAAACATCATGTTTCTGAAGAATTAATGTAAGTGATTAAGTTCAAACTACTCTGCAACGTACCAGGAGCTGCAAGTCCAAATTCCCCTTCTGCTTCTCAATCAAACTGGCGAGTTCATCATAGTACAGAGCCAAGACCTCTGGTGTTTGCTCACAGCAGAAGCCCACAAGGTCCAGCAAGGTAGAAAGCTGCAAGGAGAGAGAGAGCAGCCTGTAGAAATGGGTAAGGTAAATGGATCCAACTCAAGCTTTTACCTTGAGTCCCTTTTACATTAATTTACTCTGAGGCACATTCAAAGCTTCCTCTCTGGGGTAACAGCCCATGGTGACTTGTTTTGCAAAGACAGTTTTAAGACGGAACATGGGTCTTTTAAGGTCCTAGCCCTGCTCCGCCATGAAATAACACAAAAGAGCCTGCTCAGAACCACCCTTAAATAAAGTGCCATCCTAGAAGAAGGTTCTTCAACAGGAATTAAGCAAAAAGGCCAAGGCTAGGCCAACCCTGTACGGCAGAAGTACTTTCTCTAGATGGCCTGAAAGGCACAGCTGCCAAGCTGAGAGGGAGGCAAAGGTTGCCTTTGCCTCACTGAAGCAGATTGTCCTGTTTATTTCCCTTGTGTTTGAAATAACATCTGGATACAAGACTTTCACTAGATGACTGCGTGTCCTGGGGTGGCAGCAAGCAAGACCCGTGGGTACTATCTTAATATAGACCTTTGTTTCTCCAAAACCATTTTTTAATAGATTCTTGGCTCTGCAGTCAATGTTCGAGAATCCCAGGCTCAGTAAAGGTAACTCCCAGACACACATTCTACTTCAGTTAAGACTGCATTTCCAGTCACACCTCCTTGCTGACCATATCCTCCCTCTCTCCCACACTGCCCCATTCTTGGTACTCACCTGCCCATCGCGCTCACTGTTCAGCTCCGGTCTCTCCAATGAACTACCATCTTCTTCATTTCTGAAAGCAATTTATAACCTTGCTTTTGTTGCACAACACTCAAGAGATGGCAAACCCATCACACACACAAGGTTCTCTCTCCAGATACTGGAGAATTATGTATGAAAAAGATGTTCTTTGTAACACTATTAGGAAAAGACCTGCTGCTGTTTGGGACCGTCGGGACAAGGCTTAATGTCTTCTTCAAGCATATGCTTTTTCTAACCTGTTGAAACCCACACCCTCTAGTCATCCCCTCTTCTGAAAGCCGTGGAGCCTCACCTTACTATAAGCCTAATATATGTAGTTGTACATTAGGACAAATACTTAAAATTCCTGCTGCTTACTTGCAGGGTTCAGAAAGGTACTTTTTCCTCTGATAATTTGGCTTTCTAGTCTGTCTCCTTCAATCTTTTTCTGAGGAATTCAGACAGGATGCCAGTAAGGTACACCACGATCTAATGTGATGCAAAGATATTTCTCAAGTGCCAGCAGATCTTCCCCATGCATTTGGGTCAGACTCGAGTGGGAAGGAATTTCTCTACAGGGAAATTCAAGCAAACAGATTCCCTGGTTATTTACTCCTTTTTTCCGAGGCACAGAACATGCTCCAACTGCTGGGATCATTTGTGTGCACTTTACCCAGCAAACTCCCTGCCACCAAAGGTGCCTTGATGCACTGATGACCCCACAGGTTCTTCTGATTTTTTTCCCCACTTTAATTCTTATTTTCTAAATCTCCTCTTGAAATAACTATATTAACCTACCCTGCTTAGACTTGAACCAGTGCCTTTAAATTAGTGAGTTTGGTGTCAGTGCTATAGCAGCAACCATAATGAAGTCCACTAACTCAGGGCCTGGACCTAAGATGGGCTTTTTTCTTCATGTAATAAACAGCAAAAGCATTTTATTAATAAGCGCAAAATCAGCATGCTAAATAATGCTTCCCAACACCAGTCAAATTTTATTTTCCAAGTGCTTTAATCTTTGCCGCAGCTCTTACCAGGACTTTGCCTGGTTTGTGAATGATGTTTATAAATTATTTATACAGTACATTGGAAATTGTCATGCCAATGCCCAGCACAGCAATAACAGTCTTTCTCCTTACTTCTCTTTTATATTTCCCTGTATTCAAACATGGAGCACATCAGGTTATTCAGCCCAGTGTCAGAAGCTGATCTGCAATCAGTCCACCACAGTGTTCAAATATTTTTCCAAGCAATAGGTCCTGCTGGTGCTAGTTAAGGCATCCATGAATAGGCATTAACAAGAAACTGGGGATGCCTTTAAGACTAGCAGCAGGTGAGGAGTATTGAACGGGTTGTAACACCAAACACCACAGTCTGTAGAAAAGAGTTTTAAGTTCCTGGATTTCACCAAGATGTGCATAAGCTCGAACGCAATGCCCCTTTTCTTTGTTCCACTCCAGGTTTGGTCTGAACTGAAAGCATGTTAAATTCAGCTTTACTACATTCTCTCTCACCTTTTTAACGCCACGCTGCCTATCATGGTAACAGCACCAATAATCCCCATTTGTTTGTGATTGGGAACTGTGCTGGAGAGCCATTTCCTGATCACCATGTGCATATCATCCTAAAAAGAAAGATACAGACCACATCACCACAGAGGTACTTGCGTGCATCACTCACAATTGTATTGGCATCATCACCTAATTTCATCTCCAAAAGCTGATGGGGGATGGTTTATTGGGATTACAGGTTTGCCAAAGGAATGCACATTCTGTGATTTCCTTTATTATGAAAATACTGGTCACAACTCTAAGCAAGGCTGCAAACAGCATTAAAAGTGACTGACTTTGACTTTGCTTTAATTACTACACAGAACATGTAGTTGCTCCAGGTTTCATCTGCAATTAATAGAAGAATATATTAAAAAAGTAGCAGATGGTCTTGGAGCTCTTCACACACAAACAGCAGCTGCAGAGCTGCCCTCCAAAACACCATCAACTTCAGGAGGCTGAGGGATGGAGCAGCTTTTGATGAAGGTCCGAAGAGACCTGTAGGTAACAGCACACCAGACACCTGGGATGAAGACATTTCTCATGCTGCCTCCCTTGTGTGTGCCCACACCCCTGGGTGTGGGCAGGCATAATTGTAAAGGCTTCTTTGCAACAGCTCCAAAAACCCACAGCAGGTCTCAATGCAGCATGCTGTATTTCAACAGCTGTGTCAAGCAGCTGCACTTTCCCAAAATGGGCATAGACTGTTTTGAAGACTTCTGAAAGTCTGTACCACTAATAATAGACTAAGAGGTCTCCTGACACTGAGAGCATGAAGCATACTCAGTCGTAGAAGTGTGATGCTTCAGGGAAGTTGGGAGACCAGTCTTCTGGATGAGAAGTCTCATACTTGACAAAGAGGCAAAGCACAGAAGAGTGAGTAGCAAATCAGCCACAGGAATCTAAGCTGCACCTGCACTGCTGGCAGACAAATGCTAATCAAGAAAGCTGTCATCTTGAGAGATGAGGATGGAACAGCTGACCAGAGGCTAAAACAGGACAATCACCAAGTCGTCCAGAATAGTGTCTCTGACAAAGGGATATGGTCTACCTGATCCCTTAAACTGATAAACTGAAGGTGAAAAGACAGAAACATTAGCTAAGCTGACAATCATGGTAGAGGGCTGTCAGGTGGGTCCTGACCAAACCTAAGGGACAGCTTAGCTTCCTGATATCTAAAAGTAGGTATCGGGAATTAACTGATTTCAAAGCAGGGATGTAACAATGAATGCACTAAGCAGAGAACCCACTTATTTTAGCCAGTTAGCAACAGTCCTATTGCTAGCTTAAACAGCGACCACTGTAGAAGAGCAGCACCCCTGTCAGGAGGAACACCAGTCTCAGACTGCAACAGAGCATGTGTGAGAATTCAGAAGCAGCTTCATAAAAGCAGCAAAGATCTTGCAGCCACTGAAAAACTTTATGGAATCAAAACAGCCCTGGTTGCATCAATTCGTATTAGCTCTCCCTACTGGTCCTGCAAAGGAGGAGGTTGGCCCATACAGGGGTTGAAAGCTGCATGGAAGCACAAACTCTGATCAGAGAGGGGTCTTGAGACAGAGGGGATGAAGGTTTGAATTATGCTACGCAAACTGCTATGCAAACTACCAGTGCCAACAAGATCAAACTGGTAGCAGAGAAAAGGATAGTACATTGTTATGCCATCTCTTCTTGACCTTCACTAGGCAAGATGCCTCTGGAATGACCTATGCAGGGCAAGGACAAATGACTAATTTGCCTGTAAAGATTCTCATGTCCAAGAGGCATCAGTTCTAGAAGTACAGTTAAGAGAAGCAAAGAGGAATTTGGTTCCCAGGATACTGTTCTCTTTGGTTACCTACCCCTGGAGTCTTTGGCATCACAGGACAGAGTCAAACTGCCAACCTTGGACCCCCCCAGTCACAAACTCTCAGCTCAGAATCAATTCTAGAGCTTACAATCCTCCCCTTCTTTTTGCAATTTATGAGAGTGACAGGCAGAACACTTCTTCCTGACAAGTAGTCCTTCTGGGCTGCAAAGTCACCTTGTGCATTGCCAAGGCAATTTTCACAAGTTGCATGTGAGAAAGAAAGGCGTGGGGGTACGTGGGGGAAATTACTGAGGAAAGTAGTTCAGAAAGCAGCTAAACCTACCATACAATTGGAAATTTTGGCAGTGAAGATCTCCATCTTAACAAGCTGAGTGGGAAGAAATTACTTCAGACATGCTGTTTTACATGCCATAGACCAATCAGGAAGAGACGAAGAGCAGTTTTCCGTCAGTCTCAAGCTAGCATGTGCAAACATACCCACAACTAGAAACTCTGCAGGGACTCCAAGAAGGACAAACGGTCCTAATTTTGAGGTGCTGAGCTTTACAAATGGGAAGATTTTAAACCCAGACATCTCCATTGTGGAATAAATATCTTTGAGGTATTTCTTTATCTGATCACTGCCATGCTCAAGGAGACAGAAATCCAGACAAAGGTACCCGATACCACCTCTGTTATGCTGCAACTGAGTCATGCAAAGTATCCTATGTAAAATTAATACGAAATTAGACAGACCAGGTTTGATAGCTTCTTGTGTTTAAACCAGAGGCACAAAAGGTGCGAAGTCTACCACTTCGCAGCGGAGTCCTCTGTTCTGCGTAGTTCAGTTCTTCTAACATGAGTGTCTTTGCTGTCTCTTGTGTACAAACATCAAGCAGCTGAATTGAGATGAACATCTCAGGGAAGAAGCCGAACTACGCATTCTGAATGCTTCCAAGTGATGGAGAAACAAAGCTTCACAAAGAGGCTGCTGAATTTACACTTTTACAAGTCTTCAAGGCTAAGCTAGACAAAGCCACAGCCAACCTGGTATCATGTTGGTGACAACCTCACTTTGACTGGGAGGTTAGATTAGAGATTGCCATCAGTCCCCTTCCACCAACGTTTCTATCAACTCTACCTTTCTTGGATGTGCAAGAGAAGAGGACCTCTCCAGAAAAGACGTGGGATATGCAGGCACTGTGATAAGCCCTTGCTATACAGGGTGGAAAATCTGGAACCACAAACTGGCTTGCAGCCAGCTGGGAAGAAGAGAATTTTAAGCTGAAGGACATCCTGACATCAATCACTGTTCATAGATGAGGCCACTATTTGCACAACACAACCTCTGGAAGTTAATCTAGCAAAAAGGACCAAGGCACAGCCTGAACTCCTTTCTGTTGTGTCTCTGCTTACCTGAATATAGCTTCCTTCTTGCCTCTGGCTGAACGCTAGTGTGCTGAGAATGTAGAAAAGCTTCCGGATCTGGCATGGATTCAGTTTCTGTGTAGAGTCTAAAATGGTCTGTAAGAGAAAAGCCCACAAACTAGATCAGATATACCAAGAATCCCTTTCCATGTTCCCAATAATACACAATTGCCAACTGCAGGGAAGCCAATTAACTTTACCTTTTTTGTACAGGCAGGAAAAAGCTACATTCAAATTAAATAAACAGAAATGCAGAACTATTGCTCCAGCCTCAATTATTGTAGTTTGTTTTATCAGAGGCTGAACAGCAAGAACAATCTGGCTACCATAAGCACTTTGGGATTGCTCCCATCTCATTAGCGACAGCTATTTATCTTTTATCACAGGTTTGGTCACAGCATTCAAAGTATTTGACAAAATGACCATTACGGGTTTTTGTTAATATTTCTATTACAAGCCCTGTAACAGCCAAGTCGTTAACAATTTAGGGGTGGACTCTTCTGTGCTGGCTGGCATCCTCATGATATTTCTTCTTCCAGTGCTTCAGTGAAAACAGTCCAACTGTTTCCCAGAGACATGCTAGCTTTCTTACCACTGACATGGCATTTTGCTGCCATTATGTTTCTCCTACTACCAGCTAACCTCAAGCAGAATTTGGAACGAGGTGTCGAGTTTGACAGGATTAGATAACCACCTTTGCAACCCTCAAGAAAATTCACTCAGTTTTAAGATTAAAAAATAGCCGTTTGGGGAGATGATTTGTGCTAAGATCTGCATGTTCTCTCTGTGCTGGAGAGGCTCCAGCTCAGTGTCAAATACACCAGGCATCCTCAGCTCTACAGATCTTTTTACAGGTAACTGGCTCGTGTCTCAGTCACCTGTGAGATGCATGCCAAACATGGTACACTGCCGGACCCTGAGGTCGGGCCAGAGCACTGATTAATGTGTTTCACATACAAGCCCTGGTAATGCATCAAAGATTGGCCCACAGTGATCTGCCAGCACAAGAACATGCAAACAAGGTCAGGAGGAAGATCAACAGATCTCAGCAGACTGCTGTGACCAAGTATCCCCCATCGCACTTCTGATAATGCATTCAATTATGAGCAGGAGTTTTAGGTTGTCTCTTTCAAGAACTACTTTGAACCCTGTGCCCTTATCACATCCTCCCTCTGCCAGGAGGCAAGTGAGTCCCATTTCTTCCTGTTAAACCCATCAAATGTGTGACAGATTGAATTGCAAATTCTTATGGCAGGTCTTCATGCCTTTTTAGCACATTTTAAGCAATTAATTTAAATTTATCAATCAACCAGCTAAACAGCAAAAAGTATACAGCTTTCCCCCAGTGCGTACTTAAACTTACAGAATCCACCGACACCAAGTGGGCATCAAAAAAGTCAGAGAGGAGGGGGGAATACACATACCCATACTCTTCAAGGACTCTTAAATACGGGATGTCCTTAAGCTACAAATCAGCACAGATAGGGGAGTGTTCAAGAAAAGTACTGCTACGTGCTTGCCTTGCTGTTTTGCTCTTCTCTCAGTCTCCACTTTTACTACTTTTGGAAACAGGCAACTGGGCAGGCCTGACCCTGCCTGTCACTCTTAGGCGGTAAGAACTCATATTTTAATCCCCATTGAGTAATTTCTTCTTCTAAATTTTAGGATATAAGTCTTTTCCCATCCCTGACAGGAGTTTTGCTTTAGGACTCAAATACTGGCTGAAGTACTGTCAGTCTTTCACTGTGGTAGAACAGGCAGTCCACAAAGGGGTCAGGTTTTTGTCAAGTATTTTAAATAGCTGATGTTAATAAAGACAGCATTTTCCTTCTGACATAGGTGTCATTCCACACCTACAATTTAAGCATTCTCCAGTTAGAGAGAAGGGTAACTTCTTTTCTTTGTTTATATCAGTTTCCCCTGTCAAAAAATCATACAGTCCTATCTTACAGCTCACCCCTTCACAGTAGATACCTTTCACTTCTGACCACCGCATTTCATGACACAGATAGCTTTTACAAGTATGAGTTGTTCCATTACCCCTATTTCTGAAAAGTACTGACCTATTCTGGAACTGGGGCAAAGTGGTGTAAGGGTCCTGAAATGTAGTATGCCCCCAGGAATAGTCATACCTTCACAAAGGTGGCATAGCGCATCAGAAGGGATGTGTGCAGCATCACCAAATCAGTGAGCACATCCAGAGAAATGTCCAATTCCGTCTCATTTCCACTGCACACGTGAGTCACCAAAGCAGTCACAACCTCCTGAGGAAAAAGCCCCCAGAGAAACCACAGTGAAATGTCAACAGAAAAAAAGTCTGCTCTGTTCTGCTTCTATAGAATATGTTGATCAAGTACAGATAATCACCTTGAAACTCAACCATATAATTCTAAGTTCCCTTCTCAGTTTGCTCCTTAATTCCCAATATCCACAATATTATTTCTCCATGAGCCTGAATTTTATTCAGTTCTAAAAGATCCCATGATTATTACATAAAGCAGCTCTTCACCAATTTTTTTATGCCTGCTTGCTAACACTGCTGAAGCTTCTGCTTTTTGCTACCATCACATATGATGATAAAAGTGTACTGTATTTTCTTAGGTGCCCAAAACACTGCATCTTACCTAGGAATACACCACCTCTAACTTCAGCAGTTCCAGCATCCTAATAATTTTTATCACCATCAGTTCAAAACTGACATTTTTGTTTCAAAAAATCTTTTTACGGCCTTACTTCAGTTGAATTCTAGACAGGGATCTCTCTCTACTCCCATCCACTGTCTGTGGCTCTGGGTCTTTTCTGTGTCACTAGTTGCTAATACAGCCTCTTTTGAAATTCTTAACATCTCCAAATATTACTAGACTCACTAGGTTGTTGCAGATGACATTGTAAGCCTCCATATCTCAGGTTTTTCCCAGTTGTTTTTTTGTTTGTCTATTTGTTAAGCTTACTGTTATAAGTAATACAGATAACAACGCTGGAAACAGTCTTAATTATAAACATACTCTGCCCCAAAAAGTGCAAATACATTCAAAAGCTTGCGCAAGGCTTCAATCCCCAAATTTTCTGATTTCAGCACATCTATAGGAACTTATACTCAGAGGTGAAAGTCTGTGTTTATTTATTATTTATTAGTCTGTGATTATTTCAGAGTATGCAGAAGAAGTCCAAGTTACTCAGGGCTCTGAGAGAAATCTGTGTAAACTTTTTCATCACAGTAAGTTATCCAAGGAAAGAGAAACAAGTTTCAGCACAAACTATAACAATGGCTTTTTAAAATAGAGGATGCTCAAAGTGAGTAGGCTATACAGAACAGAAAAATGGATTTATGAATAAATCTCCTAAACCAGATGCCATCCATCACACTATACCTGCTGGCAGTAAGAGTCAAAGGCTGCAAAAGCTTGTTTGTACATGCAGCTGCCAAAGGAGACTATGGCTGGGTGTGCAGAGTGCAGAAAGGTCTGAGCAAGTGCTAGGATCGAAGGGAAGAAGTCTTTGATAACCTGAAATACAGACATCATGAAAGAGGAGATTATTGCTGCTTGTTTTAAACACACTTAGTTCTCTAAATAAAAAAATGTTCTACTGCTTATTCCAAAAGCTTTGTCTAGTTTAGTAGGCGCTCTTCTGCCTTCTCACTCACACAAACAGGCAATAAGAGCAGATAAGGCACACCAGAACGGGTTTCTCCAACCTTCTCTACACAAATGATTTACAGATTGGTTAAGAAGGCAACCTGCAACGCTGCAGAGCTCACAACAGCATATCCCTTATGGGTGACACCAGGGAAGTCACATTACAGCAAAGTACCACTAAATAAAACCCCCAAGACAGACACATCCTTGGCCTTACTTTAACAGAAGGAATACGCTACATCAAGATACTCAGAAAAATCTAAGTTAACTTTTAAAGTTAGCTTAATTACACAGAGCTCTTTTGAACAACAAGCTCTTATTCAGATGTAAAGTGGCCTAATTTACTTTATCTTAACTTATTCTGGAAGGGAGTTAAACTAAAAACTGAACTAAACCCAGTTATATTCAGAATAAAACGTGCCTACCTAAGACATTATTATAGTTCAATTAATTAATTTTAAATTCATAACTCAGTGTTTCTCAACTGCCCTATACCTCTGACAAGCAGTACCGTGTCATCTTTTATTGATCTTTTCAGTTTTCTTGTAGTAAACGGTAATTTACATTCCATTACATATGCCCAATATAGATACACACATATTTAGACCTAGAAACCATTACACTTGAAGAACAGTGCATGTAAACATATGAACTTCTAGAAGTACTGCAGGAGACAACAGCATGTCCAGAACACACAGTAGAGATCTTGGGCGAGACCACCTCTCTTAGGCTGAGAGGGTTTGCACCCAAATAAAAAGCCCACCCAATTCTGAGGAAAGCTCATCTCTAAAGAAACCACATGACAGTTACAGCAGAGGACATGTGCCTTGGGAGATTGATCAGGAACCAAAAATTTAAAAACAGAAGTGTACGCAACAGGAATAGTTTAAATAATGCAGCAGAGGGTTACATCATCATCTGACAAAATCTTTGAGACATAAAAGAGAAGAGGGAGTCCCAAAGCAGAATCAGCACTGACCAGTGAATGATTTTGGAAGGCATTCTGCATCAGCTGTTCCGGCATGCAGCCCAGTCGAATTTTGCTCCTCAGTACTTTCTCGGTTTGCTTCCTGTTCTTGGTGTTTGTAGAATGGATTAGCAGCAAAACTATCAGATCCAGAACCTTTATGAGGAAATAACCACAAATCATAATGCTGAAAAGATATTAAACAGTCCAGACAACTACACAGTTTGAAATCAAAACCAAGAAGAAAAGCAAGAGCACAAAAAGCTCCGACAGCCACAACTGTAGAAAAAACTCCTCAGTCCAAGAGGACAGAATTAAAGCAGGATAACTCTGTTCCGTGACATTTAAAGGGATGAATTAATAACAACAAAGAAAATGGATAGCTGTTGTACTAGGAACAAGTCAAACACCAAAAGAACCACCCATGCAACAGAAAAATCTCTTAATCTACAATGACGAAGAAAGCCCTTGAAAACACCAGCAGAAGACAACACTCCCAGAGACAAGGGCAGTCTCAGAAGTTTTACCTTATGGTCAGTGCTGTTCTCAATAGCCTAAGAGGAAAAAAAACCAAGAAAGCTGTTATGCTAGAGTACAATACTACATTCCAAAAGCAAATGAAAAAAGGCAGACACCAAAAGAAATACTGCTCACAGATTTCTCTCCTCTACAACATGACAGCTATCAAAGCCAGCAAACTGTATCTTGCCAAGAGCAGAGAATCCAGAAGGCAATCAAAAAAACAGCACAGAAATTCAGTTTTAATGAGGACATTCTCAAATAACGTCAGGCTTGAAAAAGGAACTAAGGTACTGAGCAACGAAAGGCTGAGAACAAGAAACAGTCTCATAGTTTACACTGAAATGCAATTTAAGATTAAATTTAGCCCAATACTAGCCAATATTGATTTCTTGCTGGACATTTTCAAGCACTTAAGTCTTCACACAGCTCAGTCTCAACATACAGGTATACATTTTGCCCTCTTGCAGATAGAAAAAAAAGAGATTATTTTTTCCCCAAACTCTCTTGTAAACATGCAGAACCAGGTTTATCCTGCATTTCAAGATGTGGGGTCCGTACAGTGGAGCCCACGGGCCATCTTGCAAGCACTGTGAAATCAGGAAGAAAGCAGACTCCTGAAAAAGCACTGCTAATTTGGAATACAGAATTAAATTTGTCTTTTGATATCACATTTAATTACAAGAAAGGCTCACGCTCAACATAGAAGAAAAATTACAAAAGGAAGCACCTATGAAGCACCTTACCTTAATCCAAGCTTCAGAGACATCTTTCTGAAATCTCACAGCTAACTTGATCACATCAAAAAGTAGCTTCACACAATTTTGGCTGGTGGTTATTTGACTCATGGAAGAACTGTAAATGATCAGAAAGGAGACTCCGTCATTGTAAATACTGTAGTAAAAGGAACAAAACAGCCCAGCAGTCATGGCAGTTACTTAAAGCAGCCATTCTCTAGAGGGAATGCTCTGGCAAGGACAGGGAACGTCAGAAAAGTTTCAGAAAAGGGTGGAAGCAGAGGTTGCAGAATCAACCAAAGACACAGTACTGGTGGGAACTTAAAACAGATGAACTAGCAGCAGCATTATTATAAATGGAGTAGCATACACCTGTGCAGACATGGATGCAGATGGCTCAAAAGGAACTACATGCATGGCAGGGAAAGCTGGCTCCACAAGGATTGACAAATGTGTTATATTAGCACCAAGCAGAAAGGAATAAAGATGTCAGCACCCTTACATGGGATAAATTAGGCTCATGTATGTAACCATGTGTGCCAGAGAGAACACATAAAGACGAGCCAAAGTTCTCTTATCCCATCTTACCCTTGGAGAATCATGTAAACTGGCTCAATTACCTGGCCTGGACTTGGCTTTTCAGCTTCTTCTGGGAACCTAGGATCTGCAGGGGCAGAACACATGATGACAGATCCAAGCTCTTACGAAGATCAGAAATCACCTGTAAAATACAAATCCCAGCACTGTAACATACGAGGAAAGAAAACACTGAGGAAAAGAAAACAATCTCGCACAATAACCTTAAAATTACAAATCAAAACCTCATGCATTTGTAAAGACTTGCAAGCACTTGACCATGCTCCAACTTTTTTTTTCCATACTTAGAAAGCGAACCAGCCACACTTTGTTCTTCACTGTCATGCACATGCATGCAGAAAGGAGAAGAGGATTTCTTAAGAGTTACTCCATGAAATTCCCACCTACATCTGCTGTATGTTGCTGTGAACTAGTTTTATCCTGTTTAACAGCAGAGCAAGATAATATGACAGCCACGGGAATTCTGGGGCATGTGAATTTACCAATTTAACTTCTGTCGAATTGTAGTGGATCAGCACAGACTGGGTTGCATGTTATACACATGCTGTTTTCACGGTGGTCCCCCTGAAAGATTTGGGCAGGTCACAATCCACATCTGGCTTAAGCTGAGGCTTTCTCCAAGTATCAATAGTTCAGCCAGGCTGGCGTGACAAAACACATCTGGTTCATTTAAAAAAATATTCTGAGTATGTTTTCTTAAATAAAGCAACTTCAAAAACTGAGGGAGCTTACATCTTAGATCCAACAGGAGAACCACCCTCGTAGGGATGTTTCCAAAACGTGATTTAGAACAGAACTTGGTGGAGCAAACGAGGAGAATTACCAAGTTGCAGTCCCATGTCCATATCCCATGTTGGATATTTCTGGAATTTAAAACCCTTAAAAGGTCTGTACAATGCAAAATTCTTAGATAAAATTCAAAGGGTTGAAGTTGACACCTAACCAGCGTTTTTTCAGTCTAAGAATTTAACTCAAGACAATTTGACTGCTGTCAGCTATTTAAGCCGTTTACACCAAAAGAAAAAATAATTCTAAGAACAAATGAGAAAAATCTGCAATAGCCAGCAGAAAGGAGGTGGTTTCAACTCTCATGCCTGAAAGCAGAACCAAATCCATGTTAAAAGACAGATATAGTTTCTACGTGCACTTTAATTCTTGGCAATATTAAAAATTTTACTTGGCGTAAAAGCGTACACCTCTGTGTGTGAAGCAAGTGCTCTCTGTTAAAATACACACTGGATTGGACAACTTATTGGTCTTTAGTATAGAGAAAATACTGTACCTCTACTGCATCTGCTGCCTTGACATCATGGAGGATGAATTTTACTACTACAGGTAAATCTTCCAGTTTTACAGAAGGCACAATGGTCATGGCAGACTGCCGCACCTGAGGAGAAAGCAATACTGGATCAGCTGTAAGGCTGTGGTTCACAGAAACATAGTTACATTGGTGGGAAGGAATCTTTGGAGGCTTATAGCCCAGCCTTCTGCTCAGAGCAGGGATATTGTCAGCACTAGATCAGACTGGCCTTGGCATTGCTAACCGGGTCTTAAAGATACCCAAGGATGGAAGAAAGCCCCCAAGCCCTGCCACCTCTTTGATAATTTATGTCAGTGCCGCAGACCCTAACTCATTTTTCCAAATGTCCAATCTGAACCTCCTAGGCTGTAATTTGTGGCCATTGCCCCTTGTCATTTCACTTGGCACTGCCAAGAGCTTGGCTTCATCATTTTTTAACTGGCTTTCAAAAGGGAAAAGCATGGAAGCACTGTAACCTGGTAGGCGCCACTAGCCCTTGAGGACTATGTAAAATAGTATTTCATGAACTGAAATGAACCGATTTTATTCTATACTTAAGAAGCCTAACTGCAAGACATGCAACAATAAAGCATGTCCAGAAGACCCAAGGCACACCATCTCTTATCCTTTATCAGCATGCTGCAGAGAAAAACTATAATCATGCAATTATCTAATCACTGGTTTGCCTTCACGTAGAATATAGCAGTCTAGTCTGCTCACTTTTCTCCAAAAAAGAAATAATGACAGTAAGCAAGTTTAAGATGGGCAGTAAACATTTACTGCAGCAGGACAAAGTGCTTTTGCATTTGCTAAAACAGTTGTGTGTGAAATTTCTGAATGCATACTGTAACAGACAGAAAACTTCTCTCTGCTCCTCACTGAACCCCGCACGCATGTTTCCAAAAGCAGTTCTAGCTTCTCTGACTCCTTCCCAATTTCAGCAAGCTTGGGAGTTTTGAAGGCCTACAGGAGTTAGGTTTAGCAAAATACTTTGAATGACCAAACAGCTCTAGCTCTTGGGTTGCCAAGCAGGGGATGGGTTCTGCTCAACTGCTCAGTAAAAGCTCTTACCTCAACCAGAAGATCTGCATCGAGATCCAGACGAGAAAGGGCATCCAGGATTGGAACCGTTAGCCGTCTGCCCTGTTTTAGCAAGCAGCTGATACACAAGAAAAGAAAACAAAAGATCCTCTTAATAGAGCCACGAATGGATCTTTAGTAAATTGTATGATTCCAGTAGTTTTTGTGGTCACTGCAAAAAAATCTCCGAAACTGACAACTGGCATTATGGAAAACTTGTTCCCTAAATAACTGCTCCTCTAAACATGCTGAATTGTGATTCCGTGGCTGCTGATTAGAAGCAGATATGAATAATCTACCTTTTTCAAACCTTGTAGAAACAGGGAACATGGACAAAGACCTGGTACAAGCCTCAGGCAAGAACCTGATAATTGGAAGGTCCTGGGTCCATTACAAATAGAAAAAATTAGTGAGATTGCTGGTATGTGATTTAACCATACACATCACTTGGGCCTGATACCTTCTAGCCACACTTCTGTCCCATGGACAGGCCATCAGCAAAGTGTAATTGAAATTGCCACAAAAAACAGGGACTGAACCTGTCTCATGTGTGACCTCCTCCCTAGTCACAGTATTTGCGATTTGCTCTAAGAATTGCAAACATGTAATGAAAGGCACAACGGGCCTAACCAGACAATCCATTTAATTCAGTGCCCTTTTCCCATCACTGGTCAATAAGGAACAGACTAAGAATTGGGCAAGTATTTACAAATGCTTCCTACATAAACTGGTCTGGCTTCCAGCAAGCTGTGGTTTGGCATCTTCTTCACCAAGGGACTGCAGCTGTCTTTAACAGCTTCATGGACTTTCCTTTCCTGAAATTCATCTAAGCATTCTTGGCTGCCATCTAAGTTTCTTATAAACTTTCTCTAGCAAGAAGTTGTACTTCAATTGTGTTAGTTGAAAAACACGTCATTTTCATCTCCCTGGTAATTCTATTTATGCTCCCTAATTCATTACAAAAAGCAATGAGTACTTTTCCATATCAGAAATGAGTAGAGGCTATTCAAAACATGGAAATAAATATGTCTTGCTGATACTGTTTAGATTCTCAGCTTTGGAAAAAATACAAGTAGAGAAAACAGAAGCCTGAGGAGTTTGATTAACATAAAAAGATTAATTGTATGGAGCTTTTTTATCTAGAAGCAGAGCCAGTAAACTGAGAGTGGAAACACAAAGCTACAACTACTTTCGATCAGCTACAAGGAACAGGATGCAGCACTTGCAGGTGTAAGCTGAAATAAAGACCAGGGGTTTGAAAAGACAATTAACACCAGCATAAATGTAAGTGATCTGTGTAACGCTAAGAATGAGAAACACTCATGTGAATAATTAAATATAGGGTAAGACTACTGAAAAAAAATTATTGTGCAAAATGAATACACTATCAAAAAAGACAGATATAAGGGCTAGCTTAAAGTAGTGCTCTCTGGGAGGACAGCTACCAGCATTAGGTCCTCCTGTTCTTTGGGTCAGTAAATACACTTGAGAATCATATATAAAATAGCCGGAAAGTCCTGCTTCATGCACACATTTATTCTGTTGTTGGTTTTTTTTTAATTAATAAAAGCAATGTTGACCCTTACTGTGGTAGAATCCAAGCCAAATCAAAAGCTCTCTATAGTAATATCCAAGGGACTGATCACAGACTGATCCAGCAAAAGTAACGAGTACTTCACTGGAGTCTACCTGTGTTGTATCCAGGCAGTGAAGAGTTTAATAATTTTTTTGATAAAAGCACTTTTGGAGCATTTAGACCTCTCTTTAAGAGGATAACAACCCAAATGAAATATCCTTAGGCAGTGCTCGCTGTCCCTGAATGTTACCATCAACAGCAACAGAGTGCTGTTCTACTACCTCAGTCAGGCCTGGTGCAACCTGCATTAAGGCATTCTGTCCTTTTGTGCTAAGTGCAAAAGGGAAAAAGAAAAACCCAACAAAAAAAAAACAACAGAATCATCTGTACCTGAGCTCTCTGGCGACCTCACTTTGCTGGGAATCCTCCAGGATCTCAGGTAAACTGGTGATGATATCATGCTGGATTGGTACTGGAGAGACACTAATCATCTGCATTAACTTCTTGACAAGATCCTGTAGACAAGAGGAACACTTGCAGGATTCTTACCAGGAGCGAGCGGTTCATTAGCACAGCAACAGTATCATGCATATAAGGTCACTCCGCAAGACATTCATCTGGATTTATGCCAATTGTTCCCTAACTCATTGTCCTGTTGAAGTCATGAATCTTAGTAGAGACTTTTATGGAAAAATAGTTTTTTACAGGTAGGACATAACTATCTTGGTGAGCAAATGAAACTGGGAAACACAAAAGCACTCTTCTCAGTGTTTAGTGTGACTTCTTGATTCAGTTCATTCTGGGACTCTCTAGTAACAGCCCTCCAGTACAGAGAAACCCAAAGAGACTGACTACTGACTGACTTAGGGAAAGAAGGAAAAAAACCACCAAAGCAGGAACAGAGAATTCATCCTCAGATGATTGCAACTATCCAGTATCTCGTGTTAAAATTAAACAAGAGGGGATTGTAACTTCTTGCCAGCAACAGCTTTAAAATGAGGTCACCCATGTGGATACATATGTACAGCTACAAATTTATGAAAAAGGAGAGAGAGCAAAGGAAGAAGAAAAATAGTAAAAGGCAATGTTCAAAAGTCACTGAAGGCAATCATAATAAAAGAGAAAGAATTAAACTGCTCCTTCAGCATGCAAATATAAAAACAACATCCATTCCCATTAGCATAATAATTGATCTCATCCCACCTGAGAGAAGTTCCAGAAGTTGACTGGAAAAAGCATACATGTGATTGCACCACCAGTACCCACCTGGCTGTCAAGAAGTCTGTCAAGCCATTTAAATTGATTGACGATGAGCCGGGGAAAATTTGTTCCAAAGGTGCCCACGCTAAAACGGCAGAAAACGAAACACAGATTAGTCAGACCTACAGACAGACTCAAAATCTTTGCTGCTGGTCAGCAAGACCATGAGTTGAAATTCAAATCAACGAACTATCAAAACCATATTATGAAAAGATCATTAACACCGCTACAAATTTTAGCACGATCTAGGAAGAACCCTACTTACTTGGTATGCCAAAAAAGCAGGGATATTACCAGCCTGTTTCAATACACCACCACTGCACGCTAACCAACCTAGATCTCAATGAGATCATCCTGACAACATCCTCCTGCTGCAAAATGGACCACTTATTTCTGGTTTTCGTTTCCATTTTCACTTGATCATTAATACATAAAAAAACCTTCGCTTTTCTCACAGCTTGATAGACGAAGGTAACACCATCCATTTCTAAAACTTACTAAAGGGTTCACAGCACAATTATCAGCTTATCACTTTTACACCCAAGGTCCTTTAGAGTTCTTGGGTGAAAACAATTCAGTCCTTGTGACTGTGTTAAACCCTCCTCTAACAAGATTTCAGTCGGAGACAATTTCTCAGACTTAACCTCTGTACAGCATTTGTACATCCTGCTTGATACTCAGCACTGAAACAAATACTGCATCAGAAACAGCCTCAGCTTCTTTGCGTCCTTTGACCATTCAGTAATTCTGGAGCAAGCATCCAGGGCACCAGAAAAAGAGCTGCAGTGTTCAAGTCTTGCCTGTGTTCTGCCTCAAGATCTCTCACTCTGATAGGATGTTCTACATTCAAAACACTTTCTATTTTCCTTGTTTGAATACAATCTGTATTTTTAGAAGGAGGTCTGCTTGTATCCAGCAGCGTCATAAGATTCTGCCAGCCACATTTATCTTTTTTTAAATAAAGCAATAGTCCATAGTCCTTCTGCTGAAATACTTCCAAAGCTTGTGCCAGTAGCTACAAAAAGCATAATGAATCATAGGGTATGTCTGTATTTCAGCTTCTATAAATTTGTCTTCTGCTTTATGCACCCACACGTTTAAAGTCATGGTACCTCATAGATAATTTACACATGTATGAAGAAAAAAACAGTGCAAACATCCATTCAGGTAAATCTGAAGTAACAGTTAAAGTCAAACAGCTAGTGATTGTCCAAAATAAAAATTTCATTTCAAGGCAGAGAGAAGACAGTCAATACTTACATGTCAAAAAAGAATTCAGGGATCTTTTCCAACAACAGTGTTATGACAGCAGGCTAGAAAAAAGGCAGAAAGACAGTATTAGGATGATGATTTGCTGCTTGTGCTGTAGCATTGCCACCAAAACTGATCTTTCACAGATGAAACACGCACAGAGAATAAAAGACTCAAAAGGACAAATAAAAATATTTCCTGCATACGAAATCTCTTCCCTAATGCCAGAAAGGAGGGATACAGCCTGCAAGCTGAAAACCACAAATGCTGAGAGTGGTATAAACTATTCATATAATAAAATAGAAGCAGAGCATACAGGCAAGATGTACAATTCCTCTAGGCCAAACTAAGCTCTCTTTCTCAGACCCACCAGAGTTGCTTTTCACCACATCGGAATCTAAAGCATCAATTTCAGGCAAGTTTGAAAACAGTGCCCACATGCTTTTGCCATTCCCTTTGCAGCTCTAAACCTTCCCCCATGCAATTCTAAAAATCTATTTAAGACAAGAACTTTTAAAACATTTTAATTATAATAGGATTTAAATCCACAGCTGCTGTCAGGTTTCCCATGCCTCAGTGAGATATCTGTCATCTTCCACTCCATATACATCTTGATGCAACTTGTATACTACTTAACAGAACTTGTTCTTGCCAGCAGTGCTTTGCAACAAGAAAAAAGTACTTCTGTTCTATGGTTCTTTTAAGGGGGGCACATACCAGTTGCCAGACAGGACAGAACAGGGGGTTCACCTGCAATATAGGACTGAAAGCAATTGTCTTTGGAGCTACATTGGAAAAGGGGAAGGGAAAATATGCAAGACAGTGAAGAGAGAACCATACATCATCTTATTGTCCAGACATTTCTTGAACCTAGGGGCTGGTCCTTGTGCATTTTCCCCCTTCCTTGACTTATTGTGTTGCCTCAAGGTAACACAGAGGAAGCAAAGAGAAGACCCACTGTCCTTTCCCTTTTCCACATCTGCTGCTAGCAGCTGCAGGAAGGGGAGATGCCTGATTCAAGGGGTAAACAAATCAAGGTCCCTGCTATACCCAAGGAAGTCTTGGAAGGGCCTCTGCCCTTTCATATGGATTGGCTCCATGTAAACCCTTGTTCATGGCTGTAATTTATACATTTAAAAAATTAGGTTAACATTAAAACATACATTAAAAAAATTTGGAGGTCCAACCCCCTGCTCAAAACAGGGCTAACTATCAAGGTTAGATCAGGTTGCTCAGTGTCTTGCCCACTTTTGAACACCTCCAAGATTCAAATTCCTCCAATACTGGAGTTTCCACCACCTCTCTAGCCTTCCTGTTCTAGCACTTAAGGAAGACATTCTCCACAGTGGAAGTGGTTATACTCTATCAGAGGGTCTGCTGGTTGACCTGAGCCGTCATCTCTCATCCTACCCCGATTCACCTTTGAGAAGAGTCTGGCTCCATTTTCTCTACACCATGCAACTAGATATTTGAAGACCAAAATATCTCCCTTAATCTTCTCTTCTTAACACTGAACAAACCCAGCTCCCTCTGTCTTTTCTTGTATGCTATGTGCTCCAGGCCCTGAGCATCTTTATATCCCTAAAGAACCAAGAAATTGGACATTATTCCAGCCTGCAGCCTCATCTTCTTCACAACCACTTCTATTAATCTTCTACTCACATAAGCAGAAGGATCCCTAAATAAACAACCACTACCGTAAGGAGCAAACTAAGATGTCCATACCTGTAAGACCTTAATTCCAAGAAGCAGTTTAATGAGGCTTTCACAATATGAGTGCACCAGAGTCCTGCAAGATCAAAGATTCCACTACAGTTATATTAAAAACATGTGAGGAGAACAGGCTATAACTCTTTCCATTACTGGTTTGTTTTTTTTTTTAAAAAAAAAAACAATACTCTTACAATGACTTATGGTAACGTACGGTGACCCCGGAAACACACAAAAATTAAAATTCTGCTTTAGGTCTAAATAAGTTTACTCTCTACAAGACCAGTCTGAGCTGGAAATGCAAAAGTCTCTGTGGTTAAGCTTTATCTCCTGGAAAAATTGTCAAGACAGCTGACCTTCACCAGCCTTGGCTCCTGCCATAAAATGCCATGGAGCCCAAGGCACGCCACAGGCAGCTAGAAAATTCTGTGACTTACCACTTTAAACTTATTGCTATTAAATAGCAATGTATTACACTAGCCACTTTTGCTTAAGAAACAAGTCTTACTGTGATTCAGCTGCTGCTATGGTCTTTCCCTCCACTCTGCTCAACATTATGTGACAATTAACTAGACACCATCTCTGGCTGAAGGGTAAGATAAAATACATTTTCTCTGACCTCGACCCCTCAGTCCGTATAGGAATGCATGGCAAGAGACAGTTCTTGAACTGGTTTCTGTCCTTGATGTGAGATTCCAAGCCGCTGATAAATTGCTTCACAACCTGCAAAGCAGAGAGAAGTTATCCACTTCCTGAAAAGACACCCTGATCAACTGCTGTCTTTTAGGACACACTTTGTGAGCAGATAAGAACAGTGAAGAGCTAGCAGATAGACAGAAATTATGATGGAAGGAATACTGGATAATAAATGAATTCTAGTCTAAACCATTTACAAAAGGAAACACTGGTTGTTCTACAAAATAACTCTAAAGCAACAGTCTCACATTTTGCTTTTATTTAAAAGGGCTTTACCTTTCTTCCAGTTCTGCTGAGACAGCAATATCTAACGTGACAAGAGCTGCACCCAAAAAGCATTTCCAGTCAAATCACCGGCCTCAGGACTTTCACGCTGGGCTTGTTGACAGGAGAGGAGCACCACATTGTGGCAGTTTTAATGCTGCCAGGTCCCAGCAACTCAAAACCAAACACAGCTTCCACTAGAAAGTTAAGCGAGTGATTTTTCTTCTTTCAGAGTCTTTGTTTATTGAATAATATTGCTAATTAATTACTTTGTCAGGGCATGGCGGTGGAAGTGCAGAACTTTTGCTTGGAATTGTGTGAAACCAACCTTGGAGCATGCACACCAAAGCTTTAACAGAGGCACGCTTTTTTTCTAACTATTCAGATGTAACAGGTGAGAAGAGACAGACGTAGCAGAAGGACAATGGTACCAAAAGGCTGGAACAGCAACATTGAGAGATTTGGAGAATCTGGACCACAGAAATCCAAGATAAGCTACTGTGTTGCATACTTTTATATGGGCCTGGCAGCAACATTTGCATCTTTTGCTACACAGCAAACAGTTTTAAAGCTGGCTCCTGCCAAAGCATAGTCTCTTACTTACACCTGGGTAAGTAGGGTGCTTCTCCAGGGCCAGGCAGAGCTTCTTCTGGAAAGTCATTTGGTCTACAGCTAAGGAGAAAGTTTAAAAAGAAAATAAAGAACCAGACACATTTTATCCATACAACATCACAACAACAGCGACACTAAGTGCAAGCTCTCAAGCCCATCCACCACTACTACTGCATTTGCCCTATTGAGAAGTCCAGTTAGCAAAAGCCTGAATGGTATCACCACTTGTGCCTTCTCCAGTCTGGTCTGAGAGTAGCTAATAGCATTAAAAAGGCTTAATACACAAATTCCTGAAGGCCTCATCTGAGCTGAAAGGCAACACGTTCGTTTTCATGTTTCAGAGCTCCTGCCTCTGTAACTCGACACTGTAATCACAGATGCAGTCTAATCTTATTCCATATACCTCCAATAATTTTTCTGAAGTCTTCTGGCTTAGCCTGTATACGCCCAAAAAGCTGGTTTAATGAATTTATGTGATGCCCCGAATACAGCAGGAACTGTGCAATTCAAGACATATATGACAAATAAGAGGCCATATGAAGGTTTGCTTGAACTTTGGAACAAGCTGGCTCAAGCATTTTTGCTCTGCATTACAAAGTAAAATGCATCTTTACTTTGTACCAGTCATCTTTGCACGTTTTCAGATACAAACAGAGAAAAGCAGTTGGAGCAGAGAGAGCATACCTATTTCATTCTGTCCCTCGCCAGCTTTCAGTACAATTCCTGATGTTCTAAGGAGCTCTTCAAAGACTCCCTCATTCTCCAGTCCACTATGGGCAGAGTCCTTTTCCTTATCAGAAATCCGTGACTTCTTTGTTTCTGAGAAAACAAGACATGCTACATTAAATATACGCTGCAATAAAAACAGCAAGGATATAAACAACTAATTCAAAATTAACCTTCCAGTAAGAAATTGGAGGAAAACAGGAATATGTTTATGGGACCAGACCAACAAACTGTACTGCTATTTGACAGCAGTCATTAGCTGACTCAGATGCCAATCCACAGATCCTATAAAGCATCCCTGCAACATCACACCAGAAAGGAACGTTTCTTACTCACCCTTTTTAGTGACAGTTGAAATACACCTTCAGTGGCTTACTCTGGTGAGAGACATATCCACTAACAGATTATGAGCAATGCTAGCGTACATACTTTCCTCTGGTGTGAAAAGCACAAATTTAATATAGGTTCTCCCAGCAGACCTGTCTCTTACATGTCCACCCCTCTGCTAAAGCGAAAAATAACTGTCTTCCCTCCAGCTACACAGAGAAATTTGGTTTGATTTCTAGATAGCAGTTTTGATCAAATGTGATGAATCCGCACACTCTGAAGGCAGTGAAGCTCAAATGGTAAATACTGATCAAAGGTATGAGAACAGAGAGACTGAGAAAAGATATGGCACTGCTTTTAGTGTTCTTGTTTTATTGTGATTAAAAAGTGTTTAGAGATCAACAGGGTCATTAATTATTAGCATTATCAAAACCGTAATTTTGGCCTTATCCCTGCTTTGGAGCCACTGCCTCTACCAAAAGGTCTCCATTCCCCATAAGACTATACCTGAGCACCTACTCGGCAAGTCTGTCTTGCAGCTCTCTCCAGAATCATCAGCTTTTGGCGATTTCCTTTTTGAAACCATGGCAACAAAACCTTTGTTGTTGCCTATAAAAACGCAGGAAAAAGACAAGTAAGCAAAGGAGACATTACTTTAATGCAGGGTTTTTTTAAACAAATCTAGAATGTGTTAGTGAATAGTGAAGGGGAATGCTCCAGAAATTGAAATTGCTCAAAGAACAGCAGATTGCCTGGTTAACCAGTATCACACCACATTTTTCTGCTGTACCAGTTGAGATTTTAGAGCTTGTTATATTTAAACAGCATAATACATCACTTCTTGTAAAATTCTCATAAAACAAGGCTTGGCTTTTCATTCAGATGCCAGGCACATTAAATGGCAAGTCAAAATGAGTAACTGAGGTCTCAGATTGCATCCACTGGTCTAAACTCGTGATCCTCTCCCCATGCCCATGTAGACAAAGCTACAAAGGATTAGCAATTAGCGTTCATGAGCCCAGCCATGTTACCCAGCCCCGTTCATGTTCCTAACCCGATACATCTGCAGGTTCTGTCAGGACAAACCTCCATCTGACTTGTCCTCTTTTGGCGAGTGGCAGTGATTAAAAATAAATCAGTAAATCTTGGCTCACCTTTAAAAATTAAAAATTAGTTAAAGAAGACACTTGATCACCTCATGCTCAATTCCAACTATTTGGCAGAGGCTCTTAAAACAAGTTCCATAAAGTATCATAGAATCATAGAATTGCCTAGGTTGGAAGGGACCTTTAAGATCATTGAGTCCAACCATTAGCCTAACACTAACAAAATGGGCAGCCTGTTCCAATGCTTGACAAGCCTTTCAGTGTAAAAATTTTTCCTAATATCCAGTCTACACCTCCCCTGGCACAACTTGAGGCCGTTTCCTCTTGTCCTATCGCCTGTTACCTGGGAGAAGAGACCGACCCCCCNGTGATGAGCCTTGGGCAGCTCATCAGGAGCCGCAGTGCCGACTGACAGACCGAGGAGGGCCGTCTTCTCCTCTCCTCGGTCCACCGGCTCTCGGCTCCTCGGAAATTTCTGTGGCCGCCAACCGACCTCGCCGGGGTGCTCTCAGGGCAGTTCGGAGCTCGGAAAAGGTTCGTCACCTTCAGTTTGCTCTACCCGCCACCTCAGCCGGGAGCGGCCGCAGCCTCCGCCTCCAGGACCCCGCCGCCGCCGCCCAGCCGCCGCTCGAGCTTCCCGCCGCTCGAGCCTCCCGC
>VWZL01000296.1:138465-188619 GCA_013396915.1 Stercorarius parasiticus | reverse complement strand
CAGCCCCCCGCCGCCGCCAGTCCCCCCCCCGAGCTTCCCGCCGCTGGCGCGCCGTGACGTCCTTCCGGCGGCGGCGGACGGGCTGGGCCCGGAAACGGAAGTGGAGCCGGGGCCTGAGGCGGCCCGGTGGCGGCCGGGGCCGGTACCGGTATCGCCGCGATGAGCGAGCCCGAGCTGCTGCTAGACTCTAACATCCGGCTATGGGTGGTACTGCCCATCGTCTTCATCACCTTCTTCGTGGGCATGATCCGGCACTACGTCTCCATCCTCCTCCAGAGCGACAAGAGGCTCACACAGGAGCAGGTGTCCGACAGGTCAGGGCCGCCGCCGGGACCCTCCTCGCCTCGGCCCCGGCACCCCCGGCCGCCTCGGACCTGCCGCTGCCTCACACCGGCCTCTGCCCGGGCTGCCCCGGCCCGGGGGGTGGCGGCAGGCCCGCTCCCGCCGTGCCACTAACGCCGCATGTCTCTTTTTCCAGCCAAGTCCTGATTCGGAGCAGAGTCCTGCGGGAAAATGGAAAATACATTCCAAAACAGGTAGAATCATAGAATGGTTTGGGTTGGAAGGGGCCTTAAAGATCATCTAGTTCCAGCCCCCTGGTGGGGTCACCTCCCACTAGACCAGCTTGGAGGTGTTAGGGAGATGCGTGAACGGCTTTACACTTCACAGAGGATAGCTCGCAATCGAGCACAAAGCCAGAAGTTGTGTTAGCAGGGTGCCGCGGTTAGAGCTGCTCTCAGGTGTCGAGCACCTTCTGCACAAGCATCCCGTGGGGTCAGACAGTCTGGATGGGGCTTCCCCAGCCCTGAGTAGTGTCCAGAAGTGCAGTGCTTAGGAAACCTGAACACAGGACCACTGTATGTGTCTTTTTCATGACGTTAACGTTCTCTTTCACTACTTGGTGTTTTAATTGCATACTACAAATGAAGTCTGCATCCAAACCATTGTGTTTAATATCTGCCAGGAAACATAGGTGGATTTAATAAAAGCTCATGATAACTAGGGAGTCATACAATGTCAGCTATAATGTTTGCTGAACTAAAAATCAGTCACTTGTACTGGCTCAGTTGCTGCCAAATACGTATATCATAAATTCTGGAAGTCAGCTCAGGGGAATAAAAATGCCAGATATACTGGTATCAGTACTTAGCCAGGAAGAACTTTGTACAAAGCACTAAAAGCTCTTTAATTAACGTGGATTCTTCAGAGAATTCTTAGAATTATTTTAAGGATTTTAGAAAGCCAGAGAGCCGGTACTCTGGATCCAGGGAAACCTGAAAGTGAAGAGCTTTAGAGTGTACGGACAGTGAAATACCTCTCCAAGAAAGAAGGATGTGGTATGAAAGAGCTCTTAAGATGTCTGCATGTCTGAACAAGAAATAACACTTCTGTCCTTTAATTTCGTATGGTTTTGGCATTGACTCTTTTTGTTTGCAGTCTTTCCTGTCCCGGAAGTATTATTTTAATAACCCGGAGGATGGATTTTTTAAGAAAACGAAAAGAAAGGTAGTGCCTCCTTCACCAATGACAGGTATGTTAAGGTACCATAAATATAGCTGGGCAGAAAAACGATAATTTTCTGCCAAGGTAGGAAGGTGAATCAACTTCGCAAAGAGCTCAGTGAATGTGAGGGAGGGGGTGGGACTGTGCAGCTGGGTATTGGGGAGGAAGGGGGAGTGAGATCCCTCTCTTTGGTAGCAACATGTCAGGTCACTTCATTTTGCTTAACTTCAGCCTCCATCTGCCTGCAGCATCTCATGAGACCATGACCACCTCAGTGTTGCCAGAAATGGGAAGTCCTGCTCTCACTCATGTCCTTTAGTCAGTCTTTTGCACCAGCTCCTGCAGGACCTTCTCTAAACGGGTGTAACTTATTAATGTGGCCAAAGACCTCAGCAGCAAATTAGCTGGATAATTCATTGTCTCTTTTCTACCTAAATCAGCTTACAGAGGAGTCCAGCCAGTTCAGAGACCTGGAGCAAGGGATGGGGTCAAACAGACAAAGCAGCTGGGGTCAGGCACAGCAGAGAACACAAGACCCTTTCATCAGCAGCTGCCGCCACTGCCGTGCTGGCTGCCCTTGTCATTTTGCAAAGTATTCTACGACAGTAGAAAATAATAAATGGGGGATAGACAGTGGGATAGGACTGTTCTCTCTTATGCAATTTCTTAATTAAAATAGCTGACATTGGTAAAGTAATCTCTTGTTTCCCTTTTCTGTGATATGCTGCTACTTTACATCAAATCTTCGAATTGCAGATCCTACCATGTTGACAGATATGATGAAAGGGAATGTAACCAATGTTCTGCCTATGATCCTCATCGGTGGTTGGATCAACATGACGTTTTCAGGATTTGTCACAAGTAAGTGTCTGGAATAACACAGCCCATGGGTTGGGCCATATCAGAGATTTGCTGCTCTACCTGAAAGCAGTCGATTAGAAGCAGTTTGGCTTGTGGCACTGCCACTATTCACTCCGTGAACTGCATTGATTTGTTTGCCCCATAGCGAAGGAGGGAAAATGGTTTTCAGAGTACCGGCCATGGTCACAAAGAAAATAGCTCATGTATTCAGGAACAACCGTAGTGGTAAAACCAATACTTAAATTTATTAGAACTGCGTAAACTTCAAGTTAATACAGTAGATTTTCCTCTGAACCTATCCAGGGAGTTGGTTACGGTGTAATGCAGGGTGTATGCATCAAAAATACTTCCTTAAATACACAGTTCTGTTTCTTTTTCTTACTGTTTATGTGATAACTGTTTCCTTAGCGACAGACATTCCCTTTCACAGTCACTGAAACAATACCTGTGACGGTTCAGCCATCTGATTAAGTTTCAAAAAGTCTTACCGTATTAAAATAAATACAGAACTACAGCTTTTTCAAAAGTATGTGTTGTTATTGTATGCATTGCATTCAGACTAGATTAGGTTTAATAAAAGAAGTACCTACTCGCTTTGCCCTTTGCTTTGCAATTATCTTGTGGCACTTTGTGAAACTGGGTTTGTTTTTTTTATCCTGCAGCAAAGGTCCCATTTCCTCTGACACTGCGTTTTAAACCAATGTTGCAGCAGGGAATTGAACTGCTCACTTTAGATGCGTCCTGGTAAGCCTGTGGCCTCAGCAAGCAAGGTCGAACAGTCCCTTGGAAAATTTTGAATGTGTTAATAACCGTTGAATAGTCTGTGGGTGCTTCTGAAATGAGATCACAAGCCAGCTTTGAACTGAAATCAACCATGCTTGTTCTGATTTATCAGGGTGAGCTCTGCTTCCTGGTACTTCTTGAATGTGTTTGGACTCAGAAGCATTTATACTCTCATCCTGGGCCAAGATAATGGTAAGACGCTATGATTTCTGTGAAAAAGCTGACAACAACTTCCATGGGATGACTCCTGAGGGAGGCTGGGGAAGGGTTTCTAAATTTCCAGCCAAAAAGCTCTTGAGAACCTCTCTTACTTCTGTGAGGTTACTCTCCACTGGCCAGGTTTGACATGACCTGCAGCAAGTACCCAAATCTGCACCAGGCATTGGCTAACTGCTCGTAAACTTGAATGGTAACTAACCCATGCTTTCCTTCCTATCAAACTGGTGTGCAGAAATTTTGGTCTCAGGCTTGCTTTTATTTCTAGCAAGTATCAATTTTAAGGAAAGCTGCAAAGATTTCTTAATGCTAGATGCGTGGCAGGACAGATACTGTTTCTGGGGGTATTGGGAATGTAGAAGACTATTTTCCTCATTTTGTCTGCATATTTTATGTAAATTTTAGCTAAGATGTAGAGGGTGGGAACAAGATATATTGCAAGAACTCTTTCTGGCCTGTTAGTATTGCATTCTAGGTGTTTCTGCAACTTTCTAGCCTACAGCTAGAAACCAGCCTGGTGGCACTGTGCTCCAAGAAATGCTGTTTAAGACACAACACCCAACCTCGCATTTATCTTTTGTAGCTGCAGATCAGTCTAGGGTGATGCAAGAACAAATGACGGGGGCGGCAATGGCCATGCCAGCAGACACCAACAAAGCATTTAAGGTACAGTATTCCCACCTGCACTCCTGTGTGCTGTGAACTTACAGGATTGTAGGCTATCTGTAACTTGGCCTCTCCCTGTGTCAAGTAAGGGAATTGCTCTGGATTCTTGCAGCTAAAATTAGAGCTGACAAGTGATGAAGGGTATGGAAGCTGCCCTGGGTCTGGCAGAGCCCTCATACCCTGAAGTAAACCTTAGTTAGTCATTCCTGATACAAAAGCTGAATTCATGTGCTATCTTCTGCTTTTGCAGAGGAAGATTTTTGTTTCCCTTGAGATCCAGTTCCAAAGCAGAACCTGGCTCCCAAAAAGCTATGTTAATAGTGCAGCTGAGCACAAGGCCAGCAGGCGCATGACGGAACTTGAGTAAGAGAATCAAGCAAGTTAGCTCAACTGAAAATCTGTCAGGGTCTGACTGCATATTGAAATTCTCCTAAGCAGGCTCCATAGGCACTTGCTTATTAGACTGCCTCTACCCTAGTTTAAGCATGAAGGAAAAGTCCTGGTTTCTGTTTTTCTGTACTATAGCAGAACCTGCTGCCTGGGAAGTGGGGATGGTCTGCTCCCGCAGTGTCTCATGTTCAGTAACCTTCCTGGTTAAACAAACCCAAATCACGCAGCCAGAGGCTCAGGGAGGGAAGAGGGTGGCTGCAGTTTGCAGCTCTGCTGGAACAGCAACTATTCCGTCACAGACTGTCAGCGCTGAGGTGCAATTCCAGCCAGAAACATGCGCTCTCCTGGCTCACGTCCCTCCGCTTCCTTTCTGGTACTGGATATCCAGAGCAGTTTTGCTGTTCAGCCCCGTAGGGACCTAAACCCGGTACATGGTCCTCAGCAGGAACAAAGCAGGAGAAGCGTTCTGGCCAAGAAAAACAAATCTCTTGATGGGCGTTGCATGACGTGATTTTTGCAGGCTGTACACAGCTTATTTCACAATACTTAGTGGAGCAACACTTAATGGAGTAAGATGGGGAGAGATTTGTAGTCATGGGTGGTGGAAGATGAGTAGTGGGGGAGATAATTCACATATTTATGATGAAATTCTATTTGTCAGTCTTGGGGTGCTACAAACACCTGGCTTAATGAATTAATGAACTCTGCAGCTGCAGGGAGCTTGTTGGTTGGAGAACAGTCCAATGAGGCACATCCTGTCTGTGATCAGTTGCAAAATTTTTGGCCTATAACTGTTTTTTATCAAATGTCTCTGAACTAAAGAATTAAGTAACCACAAAGCACTTGACCCCCCCAAACAGAACTGGCTGTGTTTCTACAGACGGCTGTTTTCAAAGAAATCCACTATTCTAGAAAGTTAGAGGGTTTTCAAAAAGCAAATAATGTAATTTTTCTCATTTTGATGATGTACATGTATTGAGCAACATCTAATACGCAATTAAGCATAAAACACTGATGTCAGAGTTGACAGGATTGCCAGGTTTTTCATGGAATTTGGGTTTTGTTTCAGTTTTAAGGGAAGCACCGTTTTGTGTAGTTCTTAACTACCTTAATACTACGTTGCTTTCCTTTCTCTGTTTATTATTGATGCAGACGGAATGGGAAGCTTTAGAATTGACAGATCATCAGTGGGCCTTAGAAGATGTAGAAGAAGAGCTCATGGCAAAAGACCTCCACTTTGAAGGCATGTTTAAGGAAGAGCTTCAGACCTCCATCTTCTGAATTTGAGAATATGCTTTTGTCTCTTCTAAGAGTCATTTGAAAAGAAATGTTACTTAAAACTATATAATGTATTTTAGCAAGGCTGAGAATAAAAGAAAAAAACACCATGTTCAGAACTGCAGTTACCTAACTCTGATTTGAGCCAAAGGCTTTTGGTGTGGGTTTCTAGCTGAAGCCGTTTCTCGTCCTGGGAAACGTATGCTGGAGGAAAGACCTAAAATTCCTAGTTCTAGTACACAAACTGAAAGCGGTGGTTGTCCTTCCTCTTTATACTTTTTTTTTTCCTGTTCTAATAATCAGGGTTTGAAGCTTTCTCAGGAGAAAACAAAAGCAAGAGGGAGATACTCACCACTTGCCCAAGGCAAAGCATGGGACAGCTCACCTTCCTTGCGTATCCAGGCCTGCACCAAGGCTCCCCACTGCTGCAAAATCCCATCTGCTTTCTTCTGACCTGGTCAACCTGCTGGTGGACACACTGGTGGCCACAGGAACAACTTCTGGCCCCCTCTTGGCTGTTTTTGTTCCTGGGCAGAGCAGCTCCTCAGAGGTCTTTGGGCAGTGGGGAGCCAGGTGGCATTTCTGTGCAGAGGTAGCAAGCACACAGACTATTCCCCATTAATCTAATCCTTCCCAAATCCATTTATTGGCACCTCAGACTGCCTGCAGAGCCCCTCCTGCCTGCCACCCTCAGCAGGAGGTACAGATAGCAAGGATGCCTGTAGTCCCCATTCAGTTACTTACTGTGCCAGGTGGGGACCATACTCATCTTGTTTTAAGCCTCCTGCCTGAGCATCTTCCTGTGCTGTAGAGAACAGGGAGCAACTGCTCCCACCTTGTCCTTCTGCAGGAGCTCCTCACACCTCTCTTGCCCAGGGTGAAAAGTCCTAGCCCAGGGAAACACTTCCATACTCTATGTGGCTGTTATTTCCCCCCCAGTTTTTATTCTGAGCCCTTTTTTTCAGGGTGAAATTGCATGCCCTCGACAAGGCAGGAGCTGAGGCAGGACTGAGACACAGCCTGTTTTCTGTTCTTACCAAAATCGTCTCCCCTCTGAACAGAAGCCTTAGCTCAGAGATGGTCTTCTCTGCCTCAGACACCTCTTCCCTGAATGCGAACAACAGCGCTTCACTGACAACACAACCAGGGTTTCAGGTTCTTTTTCCCCTCCCTTTTGCAATGGGGAATTTCATCTCGCTTCATGCCCTCCACATTCTTGCACAAGCCACTCCTGCAGGCCTGCACACAGACTACCCAAACACCTCCGCAGCCCAAAGCTGCCACTTTGCTTTCCCTCCTTCCCGTGATGGGTTTCACACCATGCTCTGGTGGTCAGCATTTCACAGGGAAGCTCAACACCTGCTGTTCTACAGTAAGGCTCTTCCAACCCTCCCTGAGGCTCCAGCTAAGATCAAGCTCCTCCACTGTTACACTGTAATGGCAACGTGAAGACTTCAAACCTTCCTACTGGGGCGCCATAGCCTGCCTTGACGTGCAAGATTTTGACAATCGCCAGGTTCCTAGCACACGCACCAATGCTAAATGTACACAAGCCTGTTGCATTTAACTTCCTCAGTCTTTTCCAGCCTGCTCTTGGACACTTGTTCAAGGTTACCTTGAGGAGGAAATTGCACCAACTGCAGGGCAACTATTTCAGTGTCAGAGCCACAAACAGCCCTGATCCCCTGGAGAAAGCAGACAGAAGGAAGGCCAGGAGCCCCCCCCCGAGATCCATGGAGGTGGAGGAACGATGAGGAAGCCGTAGCTGAGGCTGCCCAGTACCACAGAAAGGCAAGGACAGGTTTTGCTACAGCACGAGATATCAGCAACACACAGGCGAGAAAAGGCAACCCTGGAGCGAGCAGGAACTCTCAGATGTATGGAGCAGTGCAAGAAAGGGCTGCTCTTCTCCCAGATCCCCACTGGCAGAGCAGGAGCTGGCTCTGCAGGACTCACCTTCCCCAGCCAAAAAAGCTCCTGGAGCCCCAGGCCTCCCCCCAACCAGCAGTCTCAGGTCACATAACAAAAGCTGAAAATACAACGAAACCCAATTTCAGTGCAAACCACTCTTTAATTTTCCTCTTTGTACAATAGAGCCAAACACTTACAAAGTGCTAGTCTAAAAACCAGGTCTGGTATTACAGCACACACACACACCAGCCAAAGACCATCAGCTCAGAGGCAGAGAAAGTAAGAGCTGGGACACTTTTTCTGCAGTACAACAGAGTCTGTTCAGCATCTGAGCATCGGAGATTTAGCCCCACTGATGCTTTTCTCAGTGTCAGCACAGGCAGGCAGGTGAGGAGGAGAACAAAGGCTATTTCAGACTGATTTTTTTCTTCTAAAACGATCTTTTACTTCCCTCCTTTTCCTCTCTTCCCCATTTTAGGATGTCCACACAATTCTCTTTCAGTGTAAAATGAACAAAAAAATGCTGATCAGAGTAATTCAGTGCAGTGCTACAGCTTAAAACTTGCTTTTTGGATGCTCCCCTCAGTAACGAGGGGGGAAAAAAAATATTAAGAGACATAAAAATCCCAAACATCCCCAAAACCAGAACAGGAGAAACAATTCAGCAATTCAGATCTCAAAATTCAAATTTCAATGGTTTAAAAGCAGAATTCTGCAGAAGGGGATCACAGCACCAGCGTGCCAGCTAGCATCAGCCCTTCCTCCTCCCATCGCCTGCCAGGGCCCGGCTGAGGCCCCCCCGGTGCTGCCCTCCCTGCCCACTGCTCGCAGTGGGACACGGCAGCGGTCACTGGCTGGGCTCTTGTTCGGCTGTGGCACAGCAGAGGTACAGGGATGGGCACACAACAATTTCCCACAGAGCTGTGGAAAGGGAAGCGAGCTGGCATATTTGGAATTAAATGGATGACCGCTGTTACGCTGAGCATCAGAACAGAAGGTTACGGTCAGCAATGAAGCCAGAGGGACCGTGCACGGAGGACTGAGTGGCTGCAAGCATGCATTCTCGGGGGGGAAAAGCAGGGCAGTAGCCTGTCTTAGCCTTTTGTTCTGCCAACGCACTTGGCTACAAGAAAGAAAATCCCTCCTGTTTGGTTCACCACCTTGAGCTAGATCTTTCCCTAAAAAACACAGACTAAGGCTCTAGATTTTTCCCATGGAAGATCAGTTCTCCACTGAGGACTGACCAGATCTAGTGCTCACAGGAGTCCTCCCTCAAGAAGAAAGCTGGACTAGTCCTACAAGTAACACAGCCAGTAGAGGAGGACAGAGGGAAGAGCATTTGCCAGCTATGCTGAAAAGATGGAGCAGAACTATTGAACAGCTAGGGCAAAGAGAGACCTTGGACAGGCCCAACACAGCTGCAGCCTTGCAGAAGATGATGGGGTGGGGGATCTATGGGCAGCACTCAAGGGAGGAGGAGAAAGGCTGAAAGAGCAGTCCAAAAAAAGAAAAAACAGACAGACATAAGAAAAAAGGGTAAAAACCTCACACGGTCCTTTGAATTGGGCTGTCAGCCTTACAGGTGACAGCTCTGGTGACACAGTGCTGAGCTTTACTAAAGGAAAAGCTCCAAGGAGCCACATAAATGAGCAAAAAAGGATAAAAATGCTGCCACTGCACAAACCATAGGAGAAATGGTGGAGGCAGAAAAGCACTTACAGAGCAGCCTAGAAGCGAGGCATATAGGAGGTGAATGGAGAGGACAAGAAATCACCAACCTCACGGATAATTGTTTTCTCTGCAGAAGAATGGGAGCCAGAACAGCTTTATCCTGCATCACTGTGCGGATCAGCCTGCACATATTACAGTCACGCAGGCAGGTAGGATTCGCTTCTGGTGAACTTCCTACATTACAAGATTCAGTGTTCACATGAAAGAGGCTGAGTCAGAACGGCTCAGAAGAGTCTCAAATGCATCGGTGAAAGGATACGACAGAGAAACATTTGCTGCGTAGCAATGGGACCAAAGTACGATGGCACAGACAGCAACACACAAGCCAGGTATACAAAGATTTGAAATCAGCTTCCAGAAAAGATGCAGCAAGCCTCCCTGACACAGGCAGGGCCCAACAGCAACACCACAAGGCTGGCAAGAAGCCCCCATGCCGATTCACAGAATCGTACCCACTGTCTTCCTCCACGGGCCCCGCCACGCTCAGCTGTGACCTGGCCTCCAGCTCAGGCTGTGCTCTCCCGGCCCCAGCTACAACCCTCAGTCCAAGACCCACAGCCCCAGCTCAGCCCCAACCCCTGCCTCTAGCCACACAGCTCAGCCAGATTTTAAAAAGAACTTTATTGAAGCTCCAATATATATTATTTTTGGCCTCTAAATACCCAAGTGTCAGCACCTACTCCTGGCTCTCCAGTGCTATTCTGCAACCCCCCCAGCACTGAATCTTTCAGTGCTAGATTTTCTGCTTGACTCCTACAGAAGGAAGAAAAATTTTCAGATGCCTCAGGCATGGCTTTAGAAGAGCGGCTGCTAACATGGTGGCTGAGTGCTGGAGGTGATGTTTAGTTGGTATCCATGCCGTCGCACTCTTCCTGGGGAGGAGATGGGGCAGTATGTTCCTCACCATTTCGGCGCTGATAAAACAGCACATACGCAGCTTTTGTCTACCAAACAAAGAAGAAAACCATCTGAAACAATCCACACAACTTGGCTGGAAATGTAACACCCAAAGCGGGGAACCGCATTTGCAGCACAAACTCAGGTTTAGCCTCAGGCCAAATACTCACCACTATTTGGTCTTCTGAAGCCACCGATACACTGCTGTCATCAAAGTAGTACCACTTGTCATTCACTTTGTTCTTTGCGTAGGCAGTGTCTGTCAGAAGAAACTGCAGCTCAGTACTCCAGGGAAGGCCAGTAGGTAACACCACGCCAGCTGTGCTGCCCTAGCGATGCTCAAGGCTCAAACTGAGCACACACAGGAGGCCAGGAGCTAGCTTTGACGTTAACTGCCCCAAACCTGGTTCACCAACACATACAACTTCTAGAGCATGCTAGATGGCCCAGCTAGTCTAAAGCCATGTCCCGCATACCAGACTTACCCCTGATATCTGAGATATTGGACAAAAACTTTGGAAAAAAGTTACAGCTTTCTCTTCACCCGCCTTGAGCCAGAGCTTTCCCAAACACACAGTTTAAGACTCTGCATTTTCACATGAAAGAGAAGTTTTCTGTTGATGATGGATATGATCCAATGCTTGCAGGAGTCCTCATTCAAGCAGGAAGTTGGACTAAAGTCCTGCAGTCTTTCTCAACCAAGACTTCTGTGACTAAGATCTCCAATCTCAAAACATATCTGCCTTTGGCTAATGCTATCCTACAGTGACATACCCTAGGAGTTAAGCACGTATACTGCCAAATGGGAGTTCATCCTCCTCTCATAGTAAAATGCTTCTGTGTGGTTCTAGAAATGTCACCTACAGCATGGATCTGCACAGACACCTGATAGAGGGAACTCCACTTATAGATGTGCTGCTTCTATGCTGCAACAAAACCAGTAACAGAAAATACAGCCTTGTCATATAACAAAGGGTATTTTTTTCCTGATGGCATGACATTTTCCCTGCTACGTGAGCCCTTGCTGGTGCAAAGGCGGAGACATTCTACTACAAGCTAACGGCAGCCGCGCAACCAAGGCTTGTTTTAGAAAAAGCCTGGAACAAAGGAAAATGAAAGGAAAAAAAAAAAATCTGCCTTAAAGTGCTACTGCAGCAAACAGAATTCAGGGATAGGAAATGCAGAAAGGCATTAGACCCAGCTTCCATGACAAGATATGCCCTCTGCTCTGTCTTCCTGGCCTATGGGCAACTGCTACTTGTCAGTCCCTCAGTGAGTGTGAGACAAGGTATCTGGCAAGCTCCTGCTTGGCTGGCTCAACCGCTGGCAGTCTCTGCTCCGCAGCTGTAATGCTGCGCCCACACTGGACTATCAGTTGCCCTCTGGCATGCTGCAGGGCAAGAAGCTGAGTCTTGGAGCTGAACTGACAGCTTACACCAAAGACTCTCCCCAGCACTCTGCAGTAAGGAATGCCCTTCCACAGTTTCATGTTCGATATTGAAAAGTCTTGACTCCACTCATAAGCTGGGGAACACCATCGCACCCTCTAATGACTACTAACCAAGGTCCCACAGGCAACAGAGTTAGACCTTGGGTAGCTGCAAACTACACAAACTGTCTGGCTGCTCTGCAAATCCTAACAGGCAGGACATTGCCTTTCAATATGACATTCATCTGCAGACAGAGCACAGGTAAGTTTTGGACTAGACACCCTTGGTGAGGGCTGCTGCAGGTCTCCAACGCACACAGCCCTCCCATGAGCCCTCTGCCTATACATCCTTGCATACAAAGAACAGAAGCAGTTACTCACAGTGGCCTACACCCATGGCTCCATAGTGATTGGAAACTGCAATGAGGTCATACACGTATGAGCCTGCTCTTGGGTCACAGACAAACTCGGACATGTTTAAACCCCTGGAAGGAAATCCAAAAGCATCAGTACACCAGTCATCAGCACTTTTTAGAAAGTGATGCAGGACACCAGTGAAGCTCTGCAGCACTGGTGGAGGAACACTGCACTCTGCTGCTCAACAGCTGGATGTCGTTAGTGTAAAGACCAGACATGTTACCCCTCCCACACAGGGCAGGTCCTTGTAAACACATCAGGCCCTGCCAAAAGATTTAGAGGGAGGTGCTGAATAAAAGAGTTGAGTGTCCCTGTGTAGGCACAAAAAGTGTAGTCATAAGGGATACACTTCATCCTGCAGCAGGATGCTGACAAGCAGAAGCAGAGGAATGAGGCAGGCTTTCATCTTGTACTTGTGCAATGCTCAGTACAAGTGCAGCTCTGCCTAAGAAATGTGCTAAATTCTCTGTAGAAGTTCTCTTGGTTCAGCAGAATGACAAGGTTTTAACCTAATTGCAGAAGAAACAGTACCTACTAGTAATTAGTGTTCTTTCAGATGTGTAGAATTGATTAACATTAACAAAAAAACCACCCCAAAACCCCAACCAACTCAACTCATGCTCGCTGTCTTGCAGTTCAAACTCAGAAGACAGAGCTGTTGCCGTTACAGGTCTAATAACAAGCCCACACAGCAGTATCATCAGTAGATTTCTCTTGAGCAACTTCTTCAAGCTCTTCCTAGCGTGAGGGAAGAATCCTACCTGATGGGGAATTCCACAACAGTGTCAAGTTTATCCCTCCAGTATCTGCTGTACGAGAAGCGTTTTAAATGCACTACCAAAATCCTGGGCAAAGACCACAAGTCAAACTTCTTTGTGGCCTGTTGATGCTTCTTACAGTTAGGGCAGTACCTGAGGAAAGAGTGACAAACAAGGAAATGAATGACTATATTGAAAGAAAAGCTTCTGTCCTTCTATTAAAAGATGCCTCAACAGCACAGTACAGTCCCTGCCTTATCGAAGGCATTTTGGCTGTGGAATATGCAGGTGAACACGTTTCTCAGAGGTTTCCAAACTGCAACTTCCTTTCACCTTATAGGCAAAATGACCTATGGCAAGTGCGTTAACTGAACAGTGTACAAAGATTAATTTTTCTTTTCAGATTAAAAAAAGTTTTAAAGATTCCATTACTGCTTTATTATCTCCTGTTGCAACTGTTACCTGTTTGAGCTGCAAATGCATGTATAGCATGTAATTGGAAATCAGTAATAAACAATCACCTACTACACTATAAATTACCTTCTTACACAGCTAGCAAACAACTCCCAAAGATCTTCTGCACACACAGTAATCACATTTTGGTCACTTAGGATCCACCGCACCCTCTGGACTAGGCATTTTCAGTAGGAATTTTTTAGGAGTGGTTCAGGATTAAACCCTAAGGCAGCCACATGCTTTCACTCTTTATTACAACAACTGCTTCCTCTGACACTGTTCGGAAGACAGACATATGCTGAGGAATTAAAAATAGCCTCATCTTTGGAAGCTACAAGCGCACTGCCACTTTTTTTTTTTTAAATAAAGGCAGGAAACAAATACTTTTTATTAACACGTCTGCAGGCTATTGAGTCAATGACTTAACACAGAACTGACAGACTTCTCACAGATGAAGACAAAAGGACAGACCTGGGAAAATATCAAATCCCATGACAAATATTGTGAACTCAAGTAGTTAAATGCGGCAGGCAGAGCCTCTTACCACGGGTCATGTTCACCAAGCGTTTCCATAGTAGTGAAGAGCTCTATGCAGTCTCTGAGGGCTACAACAGCCTTCTTTTTCTGTGGTTGTAGCATACTTTCATGTTTTTCAAATGCCTAGCGAAAGAGATGCATGCTTTATTCGATTCCATGTAGTCTTTAATCCTCGGCATCACAAGAAGGAACATGCTCACCTTCCACCATGCTACCTGTTTCCGCCCACCCCCTTCCCCACCCACACAATCATCTCAAGCTTCCAGCCACTCCTTTCTCGTGTTACAGTCCGTAAGAGAAAAATATATGTTCCTACTTCAAAGATGGTAGGTTTTGGGTTTTTTGCAAAAGAGTAACAACAGGTTATTCTGTTACAAAACACAATCCAGCAGACCTCTTACAAGAAGAATACTGAGCTTTTTACTAGGCACTATGAATTCTGTTTCAAGTTTTCTTTTGAGTTTTGGAAATTTGTTTTGTTTGTTGAGTGGACTATGGACTACTTAGCTCTGCAATGAAAACATCTGCTTTTCAGAACACACTGGAAACAGTTGAGCAATTATAGATCTATAGACCTCATCACCAAAAGATTTTAAGTAAACATATCTCATGCTGGTGACTCCAATTATGAAGGGAGCTACACCTACATTTCACCACTTAGTGTAATCTTTTAAGCACTATATAAGTTCACATATAGATTATTTATGAAAAGAGCATACTACAACCTGTGCCTCCTGTTCATCAAAAAGTAGCCTCCGCGTATCAGAATCCCAGTCAATAGCAAGTGCAGAAAAAGCTACAAGAAAGACAAAACGTTTATTGCAAAGGTGTAAGCGGAAGGAAGAAAAAAAAAAGATAGCAAGACAATAATTACCATTCAGTTTTAAGATTTTCCCTTCTACAATGGAGTTTATCTCAGAGGTCCCAGAGGAATTCACGAGGCTAAAAGTGAAATGCTGCTTCTTGCAAGGCTGCAGGTCTCTTGCTGGCTCGATCTGCATACAACCCTCAGAGTGGCAGGGATCAACTTCTGCCACCTTTTCCTTGCCTTCCTGTCCACCATCCTGATGCTCCATCTCTTCAATGTCACCTGGCAAAATTTAAAACAAGCATAATATTAAAGACCTTCAGTGGAAGTTTAGGCTGACACCTCATACAGACAGCCGTTTGCATGAGCCTGTTATGACACACACTGATTACTCAGAAAGTAATGAAAAGACACACAGAAAAAGAAATCTGTGCACACTAACCGCTACACCTGAAGTTGTATTTTTTCCTTTAGCAGATGCCAGGTAATGTGTTGGGTTTTATATCCTAGTATCAGACCTGATGGAGAGTGCTCAGTACACAGAAGGTTAATAATTGCACTTTCTGATAGCACACCCTAATAAACATCCCAAGAGAGAATCAGCAAGGTTGCAGTTGGGTGTCTTCACAGAAGGGAATATTTAAGTCTCCAGGAAATTTATTTTCATTCTTTGGGAAAAATAGGCAGATTTCCACACACCCCCCCATTTAACTTGTTCCAGTTGTTATTCTCACAGCAGCGTAAGTGAATGATTTCAAAGAGGAAAGGGAAACATGCATTTGCCATCAGTGTCAAAAGCTTCCTTGTAAGCATCTAACCTAGGAATGAGACCTCGTGATTCTATGTCCATGAACAGAAAATACCATTTCCACTTTATTTCTCCAGAACTTGTCTTTATGACTTAAAAGGCCTGTTTTCATCACCAAAGAGTATATTTGTAAGGGAGTTGCCTCTGGAGGGAGGCACCTGAACACCTAAGCAAGGACTTCCCTAACATCGGTCAAGATGAACGCACATCACACTTTGTTCTCCTGCTTACACACATCTGATCTCCCTTGGAAGGAAAACGGTCTACAAGAATTCTCACCATAACATGCAGAAGTCCTATGCAATAGCATAGTTTAACCATTGTGAAAAAACAACCTGCTAGAGTTTAAGCCAAATACACACAGCACAAACCAAATGCTCATAAAAAGCTTTAAGTGCTGAAAAGCTTTCAGCCAATTTTGAAAGGACTTTACCTTCAGCCACACCATTGGAGCCATTGCAGGTTCCCTTGCAGGGTGTAGAGTATTCTTCCACCAAAGGGAGTTTCACGTAGCGGCTAAACAGAGAGAATACGTTTATCACACAATTGTGTCGAAGCTGTACATCAGAACAGCAGCAGCACCCCTCTCCATCATCAGTTCTTGCTGTCCAATCCCCCTCAGCAAACCAGAATCCATCCTGTACAGCACCATTTCCAGGCCACGAGCTCTCAAAATGAGTCAAACAACAATTCCCTAAGCCTCTACTCTCACTGCTTGTTCCAAGTTTTACTAGCAGTAGATGGAAAAGGAAAAAATAAGTTATAGTGGCCCCATCTAAGAGCCCTGAAAACACAGCCTGAGTTCTGCTCCTGACCCATTTTGCAACACCAAGCAGGTAGCTTCCCTTGTGACCGCCACCACCATTATCCTACAGCCTGCTTTTACAGAGCCCAAAAAATCAGGACCCTGAAGTGTCCCTGAGGCCTTCAGACACTAATGCAATGCAAATTCTGGTTTATACACCACACACAAATCAAGGAAAACTCTTCCCTTTAACAAGGGTGCAGTAATCCCATTACAGTGTAATTGAATAAGCGACCACTAGAACTTTGCATGGGATTGAAAGGTACAGTCATGACTTACCTGATCTGCTCCAAAACCACACTGTACAAGTGATCCACAGTGAGCTTGTGTTTCGGCACAGATATTAATAGTGGCTGACCAAAGAGTATGGTCCCTGAAGTATTGCTGGATTGCCTCATTGTCTTTTCCCGAAAGTAAACAGAGAGAGTAACATACTCCGAGCCATCCTCACTTGGCTTGCAAACTTCATATCTGTTCAAAAGACAGGTATTTCCACGGGTTATTTCCACTGCCAAGAAGCACAGCAGGTAGAACCAATATGAACTCAGTCCAACAAGTCTCTCCACCGGGTCCTCCTGAGAAGGACAAAAAGGGGTTGTACTCTGTCTTCAAGCTACAGACAGGCAGTTTTCTGAACACTTCTCATGGCACACAGTAGTACAGGACACATACCTACCACCAACTCGACTGCCACCTTCCCTCTGTCTTTACTCCTAATTCGCATCCCTATTGCCACTCACCTCTCAAGACATTACCCTGACAACTACACGTTGCTTCAACCAGATCATGGCGTCAGTGAAAAATACTAAACACGCTTTGAAATACCTCAGTGTTTGTTCCCTCTGGAGAAAGAAACCCTCTTAATACCTTGGGTCGTGCATTCTCCCAGCCTCTTGTACAGTTAATGGCCTGAGCTCACATCACTAAGCAGCCAATGTTTCAGAAAACAAAGAGTTTGGAAACATCTGCTTCACAGAAAAATCCAAGGTCAGTGAACACAAGAAAACCATTCTGAAAGAAAACAAAACATCCCTGGAGAACAGCGAGAAGACTGAGGCACGGCTTGTGCCACTGGGCCAAATAGCAAATGAGATATTCACAGATGCCAGAGTCAAAAGAAACCACGTGGTCCAACACTATCACAGTGTTCGCTCACGATATGGATTTCAGGACTATTCATTACAAAAGATTCATTTTCAGGAATGCCAAGTCACACTGCTCTTTAGTTTGGCGAGTCACCTCTCCCAGACTTATCTTAAAACTGAAAGAGAAAGAAAGACTTAATGAAAGACGTCACTATGCAGAATGACCAAGACCACAATCATGTATCTGAACGTACCAACTCTTCACAACTTTAGACAAGCTACTCCCCTTCTCTCAAGAGCCAGGAAACAAGATTTATTTTTTTTTTTATTCCTGCATTCAGAATGCCCTTGTAGAATAGGGAGGACAACAAATTTCAGAGTTGTAGTTCTGCTCTTAGATAAAAAGGGATCCCAGATTGGGGCCTGCACTTGAGTCAGTAGAGTACACAAAGAAAATTATCCTCCCAGAGAGTCTCATCCCAGCCCACCAAGAGCATTAGAGACCAGAGTCAGCATAAGACAGTCCAATGCAAATGGCTGTCGAGGCTGTCTATGCTGTCAATGCTATTCAGCTGGACACCAGCACTGGATACAGTTGGCACCTTCTAAAGTTTCCTGAGAAATGGCACCACAAAGAGATGAATTATTTTACTTAACACTGTTTAAATAACAAAAGACCATACTCCGTCCCAGAACACCATCTATGACTAACTCCAGGTCCTATGAGACCCTTAGACTGCATTCCTATAAAACAGATCGGTACTTGACATGAACATATTCCTCACGCCACCTACACTGTTCTGCAAGCAGCAATTAATGCAGCCCCCATTTATACTCCACCCTCATGCACATCCTGAGCAAAGCCCTGCCCATGCGACGGAACAGACAGGACAGAAAGAAACCATACACAGGTGTCATCCATCACGAACAGCCAGCATGCTGTACCTCTATAACACTCTGCAAAAAAGCATCTCGCACACTTTTCACTGAAAAATAACAAATTTGGTTAGTCAGGTGCCCCTCTACCCACTCCACCTCAGAACAGCTTTTACATACTAGTATTAGAGGCAGACAGAATCAGCAGCTGTCATTTTCCAAATCTCTACAGCAAGAGCCATCCCTCCTAAAAAAAGAAACACTACTCTAAGATAAAATACTTTATCTATACTTTAAGGAAGGCTATGGAGCTGATACCAGGAATTACTGGTCAATAAAGTGTACTTATGTATCTTATAACATAATTGAAATAATAGAAGATAAAGATAATGCTACACCAGACAACACAACAGTTTCAGAAGTCAGAAGTTCAGAAGCTTAGCTGCTATCACACTGCCAGTTATTGGCTGGTTGCCTTTGTAATTCATGACAACTCTGAAAATCGTCTGAAAACAGCTAAACAATAGGGTAGGGCTTAATCAGTCTTCATCAGCATTATGAAGGCTTCAGGTCTGTGGTTATAATTCAGAAAGGAGGCAGTGAGCAATGAAGTAGGTCACTTTTGTTCCCTTGCAAAGGAGAGAGCACAGGAGCATGACAAGCTACAAAAAGACAAGGCAGATCGATGTGAAAGGGCACTGAAAGCAGTAAATATTCTGAGCTAAACACAAGGCTAATATGTATGTTGTATGTTATTGAAATATTCCCTCACAAGTGCTGGGATCTATGATATTAATTCCAGTTGGAAAACACTATGTGGATCACAAGTCAGTCTATAGCAACAACCAAGAAAAGAAGTATATTTCGTAAAAGAACAGGGAAGGGTAGAAAAAAAATGCCATTGCAGAAGCCGACAAACATCCATCTAAACAGGATTGCTACTGCACACCGACCCAGAGATGCTGCTGTGCAATTACAATAGGTTCAAAAGCTGACAATAAGAATGAACAGAGCACTGGGAAAAAACGGAGTGAAAACGCCGCACGCATTCTGATCTCTTCTAGGAAGTGGAAATACTCCTAATCTGTTTACTTTCTTTCATAATACCAGAACATACAGAAACAAGTAAACCGAGAGGTAAGAAACTGCAAATGTAACTTTTCCAGACAACGGGTAGTTTGCCTTCTAGAAGCTGGTCATTGGATTTTGCCAGTCTTACAGAAGGGTAAGATTAAATAGGATGAGGGAATTCAACCAGCAAGATTTTTCTAAAGCTTTAAAAAATACAAGCTCATTTTGAAAAGGACATAACCTCTCATTTCAAACACACACACATCAATTTCAGCAAGTGAGAACAAACTTCCTCGATAAGTCTGCTACAAGATCTCACACATCTCGAATGTTTCATATAAAACTACTGGACTAGCTGGTTTGCTGACCTAACTAAATCAGTTCAATAATTGCTGTAGCCTCAATCACATTAACCAACCTGACATTTCTGCAGCCAATTATGGTTTAAGACCATGAACTCATCTAAATATAAGACACAGCATGTTGTAAGAGAAGGCAGAAAACAATATGTATGTCAAACTAAATATATCTTATTCAAATACGCACACTGTTATAGATTAAAGGTGACCTGCAAATCAATTTGTGAAACTTTTATCAATGTAAACAAGACACATTATATTATATGCCCCATTAGCCAGGCTAAGAGAACAGGGGTATCTAGTTTATCCATCAATACATTTTTCTTCTTAGGTCTTAAGAACTAAGAAGAAATACTAAGAGTGATACCCTTGAAGTGGACTGTGGAGCTTGTTTTCAAGTCGTACTTACCTGACCCCTTGTAGGCCGGCTCCAAGCTCCAGCAGGATCCCTGGGTGATGTGATATCACCAGCATGGTGCATGTGTGGGTGTTACATTGGAGCGGGAGCCGGAGGTCCTAGCGGGGCTGGACTTCACAGAACCTAAGAAAAAGAAATAGTAAGCATTTCGGTTATGTGCTGAATGCTGTTCTCTGCTTAGCCTGGAGAATGAGAGCATTCAGCACAAACACTGAACTAACATCGTCAAATTGATTTGCAGACCACCTTTACGTAAGTGACTTTTGATCACTTGCCACAGATCTCCCTGTCCTTTCACAGAACAACATGCCTCAAGAGAAACATTTACAATGCTGTGAGAAGCGGGCTAGTCCCACCGTTCTTCGGCTGCACCGTGCCTACACATCGTGCCAGTGATCTTGCTTCAAGTCTTACACCAACCTCCTTTATTTCTGTAAACATCTTGCCTCTTCTCTGATGCTAAATATTAACACATCTCCCATCAGGACTACACTGTTTCCAAGCTTGTCACAGTAAGAAAGAGATGAGCGCAAAGCCTCATGAAAAGGACAGGCTTGGAGAATTCTAGCCCCAAACTCTCCTTCCCTTTCAGGTGACCTGGAGAAGAAACGCATAGTTTTATCCTTTTGTGTAAAAGGAGCCAGGTTTGCTTTGGAATGCATATGACAGTTACACGAAGTCACTTAAATACCTAGAAGCCCAGTAACATTCACATTTCTTCTTTTTGAAGTTTTACTATCAGAGGGCACAACAGGTAAGGTACAAGAATGGATGAGCCAGAAACTGAGCAGCTGAAAGGCAAAAATATATCTTAGCGACTCCCCCACCCCCCCCAATTACTGTCCATCCAGCTTAAATTCCAATTCTTCCCACCACTCCCTGCCCCCCCGCCCCAAGATTCAGCATCTCCCACCACTTTAATGGACATGAAAATTCACAATGCATGTCTCAAGATGTCCCAGGTGCTCGGTAAAATAAAAAATATCACAGAAGGCTGAACATGTCTTCCCTCATATCCCTACAGTGAAAACAGAAAAAAAATACAGCTTTTTCAACCACTGAAATCACCTAAAACAGGTGCAAACTCAATTATCTCTACATCCCACATATTGCACATTTCACAAGTATTCATCAACAGCACAGTCTAGACTACAATATCTGTGCCTGACAACCGCATCCTCTGTCAAGCAAATATAAGAAAAACAATAACATACATTCCAGGTACACTACTCCCACTGCAATGTGTTGTGCAAGTTCCTGCTCAGTGACGTCTACAACTGAAGCATTTCATGGAAATCAACATTCCGCTCAGTAACCAACCAATACTAAATCCACAGCTGAGGCTTAAAAGACTTTGGTGTCAAAAGCAAGACACCTGTACAAAAGTACTGACTTTTTCCTTTCTTTTTTCCTTTTAAAATCGTATCTGCGCTGGGGCTCAGACCTCCTATAGCATTAGATTCTTCCTTGAATTTTGAATTGAGTCGTGTGTTGCTAGCTGGCTAGTGGACAATACTCTAAAATCAGAAGTCTGTGGAACCAACAGGGATATTGTCATATGCAGACCCAGGTTTGACTATCGCTTTCAGCAAAGTAAACCTGTCAAAATACTGCAAGAGACTGACCATTTACACTTAAATTTTTCAGTCCTAAGCCAACTTACGGTGATATTAAGAAATGTACGGAAGGCAAGAACTGCCAGGTTAAGATACTACAAGACCCTAAGGTTTCAGAACCATTGAAACAACTGATTTCTGTTACAAAAGACCATCACCCAGGTGGTAGCCAGCAACCTCAATTGCTATGCCAAGAAAAGTATATGTAAAAGTAATTTGATCAAATCACTCTCCAGCTAGCGGAAAGGAACAGCCTGCTCCTGCTCCAGCTCTCCTGCAAGCCCACCCAGAACAGATGCAACCTACTAACCCAGCAAAACCAAAGGCGGAAGACCTGCTGGACTCTGAGCACAGACCTATTCACAGGGGGACAAGGACAGAAAGGAACAGAGGAACAATCTGGTGCCAGCTGCTTACAAAATCAAGAGCCTGGGGGCCTTGTAACCCCTCCATCACTACATACTTGTTCTTTGCATTCTCAGACTCCAGCAAACAGCCACAGACGACTACTAACACAACCTTGGTTTGCTTCTGCCAGTAGACGGGAAGAGTACTTTTCAGGTGAGGAAACTGTTACACAATTAAAACGATTATTTAAACATTAGGACAAGGCATGGAAGGGCGCTGTCTTCAGAACACTAAGCTTGAGCTTGCCTAAAAATGCCAGTGAAAGTGTGACTGTAAACCAGAAATAGATATCATCTCTGAAATAGGCTTGTAGAAAGTTCCAAACTACAGAACACTGACAAAAAAGTTCATTATTACCCAGAACCATGACTTCCTTTGTGTTAGGAAAACACCTACTAAACACCGCACATGCTGATCTGCTGCTAGAAGTGCTGCATTACTGCTAAGTCATGCAAAAGGTCTACAGGAAGGCTTAGGTTTTGAGAGGGGAGAAAAAAACAAAAAAGTAATTGGGTTTTATATCCTGAAACCAAAGCGAATGTTTTGCAGTATTCTTCGCATCATGGCATCTTCCCACTTTACTCACACAAAGATGTCGTCTTTTGGCATGATATGATTTAAACCTTCATCCATTTGGAATATTTTGTGGAATCGATGATTATACACGTCTGTCACCACCATCTAGAACAGCAAGTGATATTTGCAAAAACATTATAATAAAAGCTTACATAAATTTAGGCAAACTAACTTTAAATTCAAGCAACAGTTTATTCCTATTCTTTTTTTTTTACCAAAATTTTCAGCACGCCAACATCAGCACTGTTTTCTCTAATAGCACCCAGCAGTTAATAAGCTGTATTTGTTAAGACGGATGAGAAAAAGCAAATAAACTGATTTTACAGAGGTACTAAGGAGGTGCAATTCCAACAGCTACAAGCCAGCCTGGTGGAGACAACAGCATAGATCCCAACAACAGAGTGGCAACAGGCTAGGATTTCAGGCACAGATCACTCACATCTATAATTAACCAAAATCGATTGAAGTGCTACACTGGCATCCTGAAAATACCCCACCAACTACAAAACCACTCCCTCTTGAAAAGCTCACCTGATCCCTCTGTTATTAAAAGGATGTCCAAGAAGAGCAGGACCCAAAAGAGACATTGAACATCTCTCAGTACTAAGAAGCTACACTAACAGAAAGGTTGGGGGTGAGGACTAGCTTCCTGCCCTTTCTCTTAAACCTCTCTACTGCAATGGAAGTATCAGAATAAACACAGATTGTTTCATGCATCTTTTTGTCTTACAGTCAAAGAACAGCTTTCAAACTCGTTAGGGTTTTGCCACTATTCCATTAAGTTCAAGCTTATCACCCATCTAGAAGCTAAGTCACCAAAATCCCTCAAGAACAACAAACATTTATAGAAATTACTGTGCTGCATTTATCCTTACATTTTCTGCAGGAACACCAGAGAGTTTGGAGAGTGATTCACACAGATCCAAGATGGCCCCCATCATCGGCACCACAACCCGGTACTAGAAACAAAGATAACATCATGCTTACACCAGGCAAAATAAACCCATGCAAGGCAGAGAGCAAGAAAACGGAAATAAAGCCTTTAGTTTATTGGAGTTCTGCTGAAGTTAAGGTCACGGCTACACACTTGAAGGTCTTTGGGACCTCAGCCCTACCTTACAAAGCAGGGATTCGGAGGGAATGAGAGAGCCTTAAACAGATGGCCTGCTTTGATCAGGCTCAGCAGTAGTAAGATCCACAAAAAAATGAAAAAAAAATAAATCACCAGAGCAGCTTGCTCAAAACGTAAAGTTGCTGTTTCTTTATGTGATAAAACCATCCTAGAGTCATTCTCTCCAACGCTTCTGGACGTCAAGTCAGAAGTCTTGACAGACAGGAAGGCAAATGTGTGTGGAGACTGCATACAAGGACAGACCCTCCTGAGAGATCGGACCACTCAAACCTTCATTTGACAGGCACTGTCACCAATACAGACTATAGTTTACTACTTTTAAGAGCTCCGTTCTGGACATGCCCTCAGACTGAAACAAATCCCCAGAGCTCACACAGAATAGGACACACCACGTATTATACCGCACAGGGGCTGGCTCGCAGGGAATTACTTTCCTTGTAACACCCTGTATGGCACCACATTTTGGATTTGTGGCTAAAAGTGCTGATATCACACTGACGTTTTCAGCCATTGCTGAGCAGTGCTTGTGCAGTGTCAAGGCGCTCTTTGTCCCCACCATGCCCCATCAGCGGGTGGGCTGGGCAAGAAGCTGGAAGGGGACACAGCCAGGACAGCTGTCCTGAACTGCCCAAAGTACTATATTCTGTATAAAGTACATAAATATATTCTGTATAAAGTACATTCTGTACTATATAATGTGATGCTCAGCAATAAAAATTGTGGTAGAGGAAGAAAGGGTGGTTTTGGCTTTCAAGGTTATTGCTCAGACACTGGCTGGGCACCGGTCTGCTCGTGGGAAGTGGAAAGTGATCACCTTTGTATCATTTGTGTCATTGTCCCCAGCTCCCCACTTTTCCTTCACCTATTAAACCACCTTTATCTCAGCCAACAGGTTTTCTTGCTTTTGTTCTTTCTAGTCTCTCCTCAACCCTGCTAGGAAGAGGGTAGGGGGGAGCAAGCAAGAGGCTGTGAGGGTCCTTGGCTGCTGGCCTGGGTCAGTGCATCACTTATATTAAGCTACAAAAAGTATGAGGGGCACAGTCAAGAAATCTCTCACACTCCTAAGCAGGAATATGTTGTAAGTCAGTGGGAATGCTCTGCCTCTGATGCTAAAGATGCGATAATCCATTGGTTCCACTTCTAGTTCTCTGAACGCTTCCCTGAAGACAGGTCTATGAGCTTTTAACATGGCTAAGTAACGTTTTGCAACGAGGAACGAGCATGGATGCAATAACAGAGATGCACCAGAACACAAGCATCTACAGTTTGGTTTAACCTAGCATCCTTCCTCCACCAAGTAATCAGTACCATATGTTTCAGAGAAGGATTCAAAAGGCACTGTAGGTTATAAACAGGCACACACTCAGAGAGAATTATGTGGAACATACCTGCCCTGAATAAAAGGAGTTATGTATGTTCACCAGGATCTTCTCAGTTATACTATCCATCTGCATATTCCACTGTGGCCATCAGAGGCTTTCAGTTCACTTTCTCTTAGCACAACCCATATGGCAGAGACACAGTTCCTCCTTGTGTCACACACCAGAGGGGAGCAGTGACGCATACCTCTGGCTTCCCAACCGGGAGATCACAAAAGGCAAAGAAGTGCTCACAGGGAGACTGAAGGTGGAATGTAGAACGTGCACGTGGCCAACTCATCTAAAAGAGCTCCAGGTAGCAGAAGTTCTGTTAATCTTGATTATTTAAAGTAGAAAAATTTACCTTTTCAGTCTCTATGCTATTAGCAATCTTGCTTGTTTTCTCAATGAATCCCTTCTTTGTTCTTGCCCTTTATAAAGTCTTGGTGACAAGAACAAGTGTAGCTGTCCTTGATTTCACAGTTGAACAAAGAGCAGGATAATTTATTGTAAATTCAGCATGCATCCTTCTCCACTGTACCTACCACCCCCTCAAACTAACAGCGTACATACAAAGCATAAGTTTAGCATCTGTAGTTATAATCCACAGCACATGCAAATATTGCCAATTAGCGTCTCCAAAACTGCATCAGGGCATTTAATCACTCTGCTTGGGCCTCTTGACATGCATGGCAAGCACAAAGTTTAAGTACCTCTGTGCCCACCCACAGGCCCATTTGAAAATAAAAAGGCAGGGAGGAGGGGGGAGAGAGAATTTAAAAAAAAAAATCAGTCTATCTTAGAATCAAGCAGGTTTAAAAGCAATGAAGTTGTTTTTCATTTTTTTCAAGAGGGATTGTTTTTCATTTCTGTTTGAAATTCAGAAGCCTTACCCATTTAGGCAAGCATCACCTTTCAATTCTCCACGGTAACACAAGGTAAGCACAACAATGTAAACACACGACTGCTTTCAGGGAGCAGTACATCACACACAGCTAATCTCATCACAGGAAGAGGGAGGCCACTTCCAGCTGACCCATGACCATAGTTTCACAAACCAAGATTTTACAAAGCGACTTGGATTTCACATGTTCAATTCCCAGTTTTAACATTAAAAAAAACCATCCTACCTCACTCAAAGGGGGACATCAATGTCCTTTAGATTACTTGAAAAGTCTCAACTTTAAGACCTAAGAGAAAGACTCAGATGACTTACAAGAAATTCGTGTCTTCAACATGCCTCACCTGGACAGGTCGATGCTGTGGGTCTGCGTATACCAGGGTAACTTCCATGAGACGATCTCTCCTCAAGGGCAGTGGAAGGGTTAAGTAACAGAAGGGATCAAAGGTCACAGAAACCTTGGAGCATTTGGGACAAACAAGGGTAGATTTGAAAAGACCATGAAAAATATCCACAATGATAGAATCATTCCTCAGCCTATGATTCTCCCAGGCCTCTTTTGCCACCTCCTATAAAAAGAAAAAAAAAAAGTTATGTTATTTCTTGCAAACCCTTCCATAGCATGGCAAGCACAGGGATCAAAGAAAACTCAGAAGACTGATACTGACAGGTAAATACCACAGAAAGGTGGGGGGGTTACTAGTGTGTCTAACATTACACACTGGGATTTCTCCTCAGTGAAACTAAGGCCTTGCGTCAAGTATACATCTGTTTTAGTGGAGTCACTTGGTCAGGTATTCCTTGGTGCATGCAATGCCAGAAGCATAAATGGAGCTGAGGGCACAGCGACAGGGTCACACGCTGCTCTTCAGGACAGCAAGCTGCTAGCAAGATATGCTCCACTCTCCTCCACGAGGAATGGACTGCTGCCCCCGGCTTTTGAGAGACAACTGCAGTTACGGCTTCCCAGAAAAAAAGTAGAGAGCTGCTTCTCCTTGGAAAATGATGGTCCATGTCTCACAACGAAAGTATAAAAGGAGACAAGTTACAATCCCTTGAAGACTTTCATGATACAAGTTATAAACTCCTTATCTAATGGCATCTGGTAACTGGCATTTGTCTATTCAATGCAATCAGAGGCTCTTCTTAGCATGAGACTTTTAGTTTATGGTATAACATATATTTTTTATATACATATATCTCAAGTGAAGTAAGTGCCATAGATACACTCTCACTGCAATGCTAATGTCACTAACCAGGATGCTGAGATGGGAACAGACTAACTAGCTCCAACAACTGCAGTGATATGGATGCAAGACAGAAACACGTGTGCGTCTGCTGCATCGGGGGAGGGAAGTACCTAAATAAAATGAAGGCATGCTGGGCATCCTTTCCATCTCAATTATCAGCACTTCTTGGAGACATAAAAAAAGATTAAATATACTACTTCTTGTGGTATTGCCACATGCACTGTATTATGCAAGAAAAGGCAAAAGACATGAAATTATTGCCTGTTAAGAGGAAAAACAACTAGTCATAAACACTTCCTAAAAATGATTATTGCATCTGGCTTTTAGAGGCTCCTAAAGCATTTTTCCACCTGATGTATTTACTGTGGACTCTGCGTGTGTCAGTATGTTGCAGCTGTTTGTATTGTGACAAGAGGTAAAAGCTGGATCAGGAGAGTGTGAGTTTACTTAGGGAAAGACGTTTCACTATTATGTGTCTCCTTTTAACATGAGCATGGTGTTTGCCGACTTCAGAGGAACAACGAAGTGTCTGCAAGGGGCTCACGTTATCAGTGTTGACTGTGAAACAGAGAATAGGGAAAAGACAGGACAAAAAAAAATGAATAGAAGAGACTTTTCTGGCCCATCAGGAAAATGGAAAAAGATAATTACTTTTCTCTATTTAGAGCAGGTAACTGGAGCCCAAGGGTGTATAAATTCAAATTTAGACTAAATCAAATTTGAAGTTTCTTTTTAAATTTTAAATTTAAGTATCAGTGTGCCTACTTCCACGACACCAGAAATAAGAAAAAAAATCTAGTCAAGATTCTTCTATGATGTAGGTAGTTCACCAAACACTAGGAATTCATCAAGACACATGGTTGTACCAAGTCACTTACACCTTGGTCCTCTCTTTGCCTTGACCAGTGCTTTCATGCACCCTATCCAGCCTGGTTTTAAATCTAGCTCATGAATTACATTTGCCTAGAGGCCACGAGGGGGTACACGAGGGAGCACGCATGAGAAGTCTGGCCTAAAAGCTCATTTTATTTGACACACTGCTGTCTACCAGTGGGACACCGGAATGGCTGTTTGCAACCCCATGCCCAAGGCATGTGTTCAGATCCTTATTTGAGGGGCACCCCAGCACCTCCATGTGAGAATGCCCCCAGTCCCACTGAAGTTCACATGCCTGCACAGTAAGGACTCTCCTCAAACTGATGCAAAAAGCTGCAGCTCAATCTACCTGCAGGAAGAAGGTGGGCCTGAGTAGTCAGGAGGAAAGGTTATGGTGTAACTACAGCCTACTTTTGGGTAGCTGTTATGCCACAAGATAAACACCCTTCCTTTCCACTGCAGAACCACATCAGTATTGTGCCATAAGCACATCTTCCTGCACACCAGTACAAGAACAGACATTCTGCTGTAAAGGCAGAGCAACGGCAATGTCACGAGGTGTCACTAATAGTCAGCCAGGCCATAAAGCATGACAGGGTTCTCTCCTCCCAGGTACACTGCTTTGTAGGGAGAATATTTGTGTGACCTGTGAGAAGGAAGGCCAGGAAGTGTCACAAAACCCAGTTAAACTCCCTCAGAAGCACTACCTGCCCTACCCTCAAGTAATGGCACCATACCGAATCAGGTCTGCCATTGGCATCCTTCAGCTCCAAGTAGGGCTTCTTCTTCACTCTGTTCAAATCCTCATGCAAGCCATCTAGAAGAAAAGCCAAGAGCTCCTGGGAATCTTGCTGCTGGTATCCTGAAAACTGAGGAGCAAATCGGCCAACCTGTGTCTGAAACACGAAGGGAAGAGTCAGAGGGGTTGAGCATGACCTATGTGTAAAAGACAGGACCGAAAATACTCACTCTGGCTTTTGCAGAGATCAACTCCATGCTACCTTATGCATCTGCCTGATGCATTTTGTACTTTAATTTCTCTTTCAGTAACCTACAGTTCCCATAATGCAGACTTGCTATAAGGTAGCACCTTGAAGCAGGTGGACTGCAAGACCAAAAATGCTTGCAGAAGATACTTATGAACAAAACTGGCTTAAAACCAAGACTGAAATCCTTGCCACAGTAATCTCTAGCTATTCTAAAAACTGTGATACGAAGCTATGAAACATAACAGCCAGAGTTAGTGAGAGCCAGAAACAGCACACCCAGATCACCCAGATACAGCCTCTTTACTTCACAAGTACTATCTTGCAACACTGCCATTTATCACTCCTGCTTCTAAAAAAAAAGAACAAAAAACCCACCAACAACAGAAAGGGGTCCTACAGGAAAAATAACAATTAGCTGAAGGAGTGGTCAGTCCTAGCAATCACCACTAGTTCTCATAAACAGAGTCCAACAGGCTTGCAGAATTAGGCTTAGCACATTTTAAGCACTCAAGACAACTGCAAGGGAACCCAAACTGAAGGGCTGTTTATATTATGGAGATAGTTAATACTGTCACTAGATCAGCAACAATTTTTAGAAAAATCACAATACTGCACTAGGAAATAAAGAGTAATTCCTATTCCAATCTTACACAAGAACAGTCCACATTAAGAGACTTCTATTGATGTCCACTGCAGATTCATATTATTTCCTCTGAACAGAGGTTTACAGAACAACTTTAATAGCAGTGGATGATGTGCCAGCAACTCCAAGTCACAGAAATCAAGCAACATATTGTTGTTTCAGAACTACCTATGACTCTACAGAGGACAGATTTGTGTAGTCCATAAGACTTTTGCTCCAGGTCTCAAAAGCATTTATCCTCAAGACTGTACTATGCAAAACTTGAACAGCAACAGGAAGCACATTTACATTAATATCAGGTCATTGCTTATTTCATACATTCGGGATGTTACTCTTCCTCAGTGTACTGAGATTGCACTACATAAGCAAACTCCTAGTGTTCCTTGGATGCTTTAATTACGTTGTTCTGCACTGGAGAATCTTTGCATTATATTTAAAAGAAAAGACATGGTTACGATTTTTCTAGGGGTTCATACACAACTGCTACATTACAGTATTTCATGTGAAAGCAGCTCTTTATACTGAAGCACTGGGAACATTAAACCAATAAATAACGTTATAGGCAAGGGGATGCATTTTGCTCACCACTTTATAATTTCATTTTTTTTTAAATTTATAATCTGCACACCTTTCCTCTCTGATTAAAGGTCACAGCTGGCAATTCACATGACCTCGCGTAGCTTTGTAGCAAAGATCATTTTGATGCATCTGTAAACGGCTCTCAGGCTGGAAGGTCATTTATTAAGTAAGGCATTTAACACCACAAGCAGTAACCAATTCCAGGGTATGACACTACTCACTGGCAAATTCTTCCCTGTACCCCGCAGAGCATTTACATAAAACGTGAAACAATGCTGAAGCAATTCTGTCATTTCAGCTTTCATAACACCAAAGTAAGTGGAAGGCATATTATCTTCCACGGTTTCTTCTGTCAAAGCGCTATGCTACAAGAACATGGAGTACTTACTTTAAACATACGTGGGGCCACATGAGACTGCCTCCCAGACCAGATCTGTTTAATGAGCTCTGCATAGGCTTCTGCAATTTCTCCTCTCATTCCCAGTGGATTGTTCTGATTTATTTCAGCTTCATATTTATCTTCCAGGAAATAGTCAGTCAGAGGAGGGGTATTGCTCAGACACTGAAAAAGCATTAAGAAAACAAATTTACTGCACAAGACGATAAATCTGTGTGACAATGAAATAACAAACCCAGCTTTCACATCAGAACATGTACTAAGCTATTAACAAAACTGGTGAGACTGAATTTGAGCACGTATTTAGTAAAAAAAATAAAAACCTGGTGGGAGAGTGGGATACTGTGACCATTGCAACTCAGAGCATGGTTGAAATGAAAAAGACACACCATCAAATACCACAGCCTTCAAAAGACTAACAGCTCATTTCTGAAACATGATTTATCTTGCAGGTGCCACACTGACTTCTCTTCTATACAGTGTATTTACCCCCAGGTGTAAGCTTCCCCTCTGGAGCAGTTTCTACTGGTTTATCTAGCTTGAGACATAAGGCACACTGGTCTGCGGCTCCTTGGCTGTCCTTCAGAATTTCTTTAAAACTGGCATCACATTTGTCACCTTCCATTCCTTTGGTGCAGAATAATTTAAAGTATTCATTTAAAGTTACTGTATTTAATAGTTCAGGAAAGCAAATAGCAAACAACATTCTGGAAAAAACAACACTTTTGGAAGAGATCTGCTCTTGGTATTATGTCCCTCCACGTTTTGTTAATTTGTTCTGCAACTTCCACTGACACTTCAATTTGAGTCTTTTAGTGTAAGCATAGAATGGTGTAGGTTGGAAAAGACCTTCAAGATCTAGTCCAACCATTAACCTAACACTGCTAAGTGTAATGCTGAAGTCTGACAAGAAAACAAGCCTGCAAATGCCAGAAGAGTAAACATTACAATCACAGTTCCGCCAATACTCACTAATTCTATAATTAATCCAGTGTACACATTACTGAGGTGGTAGGGCAGGCTACCCTACCAATGCATTACATAGAAATCTGCACAGAACAGGTCAGGAAGGTCTTTAGAGGTGTCACCTTAACATTCTCAAGTCTACATCCCATATTCACTGTCTAACCTCAAAATCCTAATATAAGGGAGAGTATGAGAGGACCTTGTTCCTCCTTGAGGTGAAACACAAGCTACACGTTGTCCTACAAAGAACCAAATGCCACTAAAAACAATCGCCACCAAAAAGTTAGCAAAGTTTAAAGGCAGGAAGGATACCACTCCGTATCTCTTCTCCCATTTATATACTTACTATCAGTGTATCGTGGTAATGATTTATACATCCTGGGAAGTCACCATGAACCTCAGGACACAAGTAAAACTAGTGCAGGAAGTAGTTTCCTTAATTCAGTAATTCAAAGACTCAAAGCTTACAGCAAGAAGCGACAGTCTGATAAGTAAGGCAAGACTTGGATGTGTGACAAAAAAAGAACCAAATCTGAGATATGATAAAAATTACTAGCGCTTCAAGGCACAGGAGTATCAAGAAAACATTAAGCTGGGCTCTTTCTGAATGCCGGAGATTTCAGGTCACGTAGCAGATGCCTGTACAGTGCTACACCAGCTGGGTGCAGGTACACAGATCTCCCAGCAGTTACACATGGCAATCTGGAGAGGGTCAGGAAAGGGTAGTCCTGTCCTTCAGCCAACTCCACTTTCACTGCCTTGATATGTACCTTGTGGAATTTATTTCCTACCAAATTCTTCCAGTTCCAATGCCCAGGTGTTAAGTGTCTTTCTCCAGGCAAATGACATTAAGTGCTTATAGCCCGTTACCGTTTGACACCAGCTTCTCACTGGGAGACTGTTGCTGACAAACTTCCAAGAAGTTCCAAAAATTAAGGCAGAAAATTGCATTTGAAAGACTGATGTCTAGAAAATTAAAGCCTAATGGTAAATACAGGAAAGAAAGTAATTGGTCTTTAATATGACTAGTTTGCGTGAAAAATTAAGATTGAAGTGTGTTTGGATTAAGTTACTTTGGCAATAAAAATTGATTTCAAAAGTTCTCTCTTACCTATAAAATTAAAGAAAACATAATACTGTTTAAGGTTACCATGACACAACTGAAAATAGACATGTCAAACAAAAAAAGTGAGGCAATCCAAGTTTATTGTGGTACCCTAAATACCATATGCATAATGCATTACAGTTATTTTAAGACCTGTTCTAGCTTTCAAAGCTACCACGGAGTGACAGAAGCCATTACATAGTGCTTGTACCACCCTAGAAGTTTGCCCATTGCTTAAATCAAAGTTCATACAAGTTGGCTCATATTTTGTTTCAATTTCTTAGCAACCAACTATCCCTAACAAGTTTCTGCATGTTTTAAGATGAACCAAATAAACCTAAGAGATAATAAATATACTGATAATTATTAGCTTTGCATAACTGTTGGCAACCTTAACACCCCATACAATGACTCTGAATCTTCCCAGTGGCTTTTCATACTCTTAATTTTTCAAGAATCTTTAACGTGGACCCCAGAACTGCATGCAGTGACCCGCTCATGTCGCTTACGCAGCCCACACAAGTCAAAACATCCTCCACATCAGCCCATTTTTGTCAGAGCACAGCACTGGGACCCTACATTACAGTTCGGCATCTGTTTCGTATGACTTCCCCCATAGCCTTTTCAGAAGCCATCTATTTCAGATCCAGTCCTTAATACTGTACTATGTTTCATAGTACTAACGTGCTACATATAAGCCAAACTAAATAGGAACTGATTTTTTTGTTTGTAGTTTGTTGTTTGGTTTGGTTTTTTTTTATTCCAGGTGCAGTCTCCTAATTGAATCACATTAAAACATGCTTTTCTTTCTCTGTGAGACTGCTCTTTTATTTAATTCTAAACAGGGCTCTTTCCAGTTCTTACCTGTAACGCAGAATTCATGAAGCAGGTATTTCCAAGGTTACTGAGTCCACAGAGTCCAGGCTGTGACAGGGAGGCATTGTCCCTGCAGTTGTAAGAGTTACAGACAAACCCAGAACCTCTGGAAGAAAGACAACACAGTGAAGTCCACAATGAGTTTACCGAGTCTCAGTACTGTTTAAGAATCAAATAAGAGTCAAAACACTGTTTCAAGAAACTTTTTTAACCAGCCTACATGTTTCTGCTGCTTCATAGTGGCTAATACTGAATACCAGGAGTGTGAAGTATACGTGCTAACTTTGGAAACATTAATCATTACACAGTCTATTATTAATTCATGGCCGATTACACAGTGATTTCCTCTGTCTACAACTACACAGCACACTACTGCAGCAATAGTCTATTTAAGTCTGTATGATACACTGCAAGACCTAATCAGAAAATTATGATTTCTACCTGGAAAGGCTTCTTCTACACTGGTAGATGGAGAAAAAAAAAAATATAATCCCTTCCCTCATACCCCCAATTCCCTCAGGCAATGCTAAATGACTTAAAATCAGTAGTTAGTAAGCTCTAGAACATGTGCTACTTTTGCAAGTGAGCAAGGAATAGCAGAACGCAGTGGTTTCAAAAGCAAAGTCTGATAAACAGGTACACAAGAGTAGCAGAACTCCTCATAGGGCACCATCACGCTCCTTTTTCATACAGTCAAGGATGCACAGGATTATTCACATGAGGGATGAAGAAACAAAAAGAACATTCCTGCTCTTACCCCCTGCCCAGGTGGGAGCTGTTCAGTCCATAGGAGTTACTGCTATCACCGTTAGTAATGACAGAAGTGGCAGACATTGAGGAATAAGAACTTGCTGATGATTTTGAAGAGGTAGTAAAGTTTCTGCTAGTTGCAGTGCTTGATCTGGGAGAAAGGAAAAAGAAGTAGAAACAGTGCTACCACTTTCTTCACCCCCAGCCCCACCTCCCACAAAACTCCAAGGACTTGCCACATCACAGTTAGTTCCCACACACAGAATTTACTGTTTTGACCTGTGTGGTGACACTTCCAAACACTTGGCTGGAACAGAAACCTCAGACAAAAATATCAGAAGCAGGAGTAACAATTTTTGCTTAAAGCAAAATCTGGGTCCCAGACTGAAATAAGCCGGCAATTCGGATAGCATGAGTGACAGGGAAGCAAGCTTCAAGTTTATGCTTGAAACAAGCAAGCAAAAAAAAAAATTTCCCAATCTTAAGACCACAAAACACTTGCCCACATTAAAAGTGACAGTCAGTCCTTCCCTACTTGAAACCCAAATCATCTACTCAAAAAGAACGTTAATTAGTAAGAAGATAACCAGTGGGGGCATAAGACAGTTTGTTACCGAGCCTAGTTGATACTACTACATTGCTTGGAGGCAAGACGCCCTGCCATGTACCTGCAGCGCACATAGCAATCCTCAGCATTTTGAGACTGAAGGTACTGAAATAAATGAAAAAAGTACATAAGCTTCAAGTCTCTCTGGCTCTTAATCCCAGGCTATTCCACACTACTACTTTCCTGGTCCGGAAAAGAACCAGAACACAATGTGACAAAAGACCAACAAGACACCAAAATTCAGCAATGTTCTGTCATAGAGAGCTTTGGCTCCATAAAAAAAAGCAAACCCACAAGGTAGTACTACATAAATAAGCTTAAAGAAAATATTTTTATACTGATTAATTTCTCTATAGCAAGAGCTAACTGGGAAATAGTCTATTCTCGCCATCTTTGCCCAAATAAACACGCAAAACTGAATGCAAAAAGGTGCACGACACCAACAACCACACAACAGTGTCTAATACACCCGAAGCACAGCAAAGCGCTAGCAGAGGACAGAGCCCTCAGGCTTTAGCTTATTCTTGTATCTCTTTTAATATGGCCCTGATTCTTCAGTGATACAACTAAAAATGCATACTGAAAGCTGAGATGCTACTAAGAAAAGAGTCTTGGGAAACCTCTGTGAAGCAAACAACTAAAAGGCAAAGAACATGCCACAATGGTCAAGGGGAGGCAGAACAGCTGGACAGCCTATAGCTGTGCCAAGCTATAATAGCAGTAAAATAAATACAGAAGAAAACAAGTTATGACAGGAGCTTCCAGATAAAAACACAAACCCCAAACACAGTTTAAATCTGAAGCATGCTAAAAAATACCCAACCCACCAGCCAGCACAACTAAAAAGTATACTGTAGAGTATGTAAGAATGAGCAGATCTACGGAAATAACTAAGACGACAATTTCTGGGACAATACACACCCTTCTGGTCATTACATGCTGGAGGTGGAACTTCCCAAGACTACCTGGATACAAAGATAAGATCAATGAGAGAACAAGAGGTTCTAGACTAACACAACAATTACCAGACTCATGCTCCACATGCGGGAGTTTTGAGGGTCAAGAATAAAATAATTAAGGTAACAATAGCCTGTAAATCCATTAAGAACACATTTTCAAAAGTCTGAAGTAGAAGTGAATTATCTAGAAGCAAAGAAGGGCAATCTAGAAAATGCTAGACTTGAAAGTGCAGCATCTCTACTTGACATGTTCAACCTCAATAAGAGTATAGAATAAGATGCTTGAAAAATAATACAAAGAAAATCTAGCAGGAAGAAAAGAACAGGAGGATAACCTCTTAAGGGATTTCAAAGTTCCCAATAGAAGCATAGAGGCAGTGCATAATGAAGAGTCAGATGGCAACTGAAGAGTTCCAAGAAGTACTTCAGTAGTATCCTACGCACATAATAAAGCGAAGAACTACGGGGGAAGACTAAACATGGATCAGAAAACAAAGATAAGAGGCAAGTCACAGAGTGGGAAAAGGTCTACATACAAAGTCATCAAGGATCTTGAGTAAATTCCTGTTAGAAAATTGGGAAGAATCATGCAAGAAGTAAAACAACGAAACAGAGACCAACAGCTTTCCAAGTGTGGAGAGAAATAAAAAATAAAAAAATAAAACAGATTGGGAAGATAAATTCTAAGCACTCTTACATTTTACAAGTTATTCATCTTTCTGTAATAACCAAAGACAGACTGAGGATTTACTAAGCACAGATGCTCCCCCTCATTTCACAAGATAGTCACAAAGGTAGCTACGATTCCAGGTGAAAGGCACGGATAGCGGCTAAGAAAAATTTTTTTCTCTGAAAGCTTCCCATTTGAAGCCCAGGAAGCTACTGTTAATGACCCCACAATACTGCAGACTCTCAAGGAGACTGCCTCATTTGCACAGAGAGGTGACAACAGAAGTCCTGGATGCCAAGCATTTATCCCCAATGCCCCAAAAAGGGTTTCCGTGGAATATGCAGACTTTGACCAGTCAAAGCCACTTGCCCCCTCCACTGCTGTCTCACAGAGTATGTGACTTCTGCTCCCTTGGCAATGGAGGCCCCAACACCTTGCTCTGAAGTAAGAGATTAACATTATTTCTTTCTTTAAAGTTCATTACTTAGAATCTTCCTAAAATGTTCTGGGCTACTCAGTGGATTGCCATCGAATGTACTCTCAGTTTGCTCTTTGTAGGCACAACAGACTCCGGACTGGAAGGTGCCAAGCTAACACAGCTTCCCTTTCATCACCACTGCAATGTTTCTGACAGGGATAAATACATTTCACCAACAAAATCTACAGAGGAGTAAGCTATAGCAAAGAAAGACTTAATCTAACCATGTAACAGTTCAGGGACTCTAGAAAATAATTTCACAGGTTTGAGGATGAGACTGCGTGGTACGACTGCTGAATCAGTCCTCCTGCTTCAGCACAATTTGAGTCTCCCAAGATAACTCCTGTCTGAGCTAAAATACCTCTTCTAGAAAATTCTACCATCATGGTTTCACAGTGGCCAGCAACAGCCAATCCAGCAGACCACAGCTGAACTGTTCCAATGATCAATACCCCTTACAATCAGAAGAAACTTGCATTTCATTTGCAGCTTGTCATCATCTGGATATTGGTTTGTGCTCATCTCCATCTGCTGCCTGTAGCTCTTCAATTTCTACTTCTCATATCCCACTGAAGCTTTTAAATGTTAAAATAAACTTTTAGATTTCTCACTGATACGATACTTTAACTTCTTAGTCTTCTAGCACAAAAATAGTTAGTTTTTCAACAATTCACTTGGCTCCTTCTGAAATGTCTCATTAGTCTACTTTGCAAATTTGCTGACAACCTCACGAGACGTGATCATTCCACGTGCAGTTTTATCACTGTGCCAGTTATCAGAAGTCTTCTGTTGCACACTCAGCATTTCCCTGCTGAACCACTGAGGCTGTTTGTTTGCGTTTGCCTCAAGGTTGCTACAGAAGCCCACATTCAGGACACTGAACCAGGACTGGGATCACATTCCCAGCAGAGTCCAGCACGTATTTTGGACTCATGTTGTTCATACACACACACACAACTTCATGCTTCACAACACTGATGCACGTTGCCCCCCGACTGCCAATTAAAGACAGCCTTTTCACATCTTGCCACACAACATTTCAAAAACCCACATAAATGGCAAGTGAGGAAGAATCTGGAGACCAGCAGCATAAAGAGGACAAAGTTAGATTAATCTAGCACAGAAACTGTGAGGCCATATGGTTGATAAGTAGAAAAACTGCTAAGCTGAACAGCTTGAAAAAACGTTCTAAGAGGCTTTCAAGTGGCTGGAAAACAGGAGATAGGAAAAGTATTTCCGTTCAGTTGAGGCTACCTTCAGAGCATGCAGTAGAATTAGTCCTCCTCCTTTAAACTACCAATATAAAAAAAAACTAAAAACATTTTGTCAAAATAGGAAAAGCTAGACCTTGTATTTAACTGGCAAAGCAGAGGCCATAATAGATTTTCATTTATAAAGTTCTCACATGCAAAAGCGTCCTTAACTTATCTTACATAATCAATGCTAGTCTGAAAGCATCTGCTGCAAACTCAAAGCACTTGAAAATCACTAATAAAGATCTGCCCACAGAATGTTTAGCCCAGTTGCTGAAGCGGTCCTCTGAAATCATCAGCACACAAGGAAATGGGGGAAGGAGATCAGTTTTAAATACAAAAGGGCATTTAATTACAGTATTACGTACCTACAAAATACATATCAACCACTGAGGTCTTAAAATTGCACAGTAATTTCTGGCATGTAACATCACTGAATGTTATATCAGGTTGAAGAGATGCCTAAGTCAAGACAGTAGTTGAGAAAAGCCACATGTTACAAGATGGGTGAATCAAGCAACAACTCCTCCAATATTTTACTGAGGAGAGTACCAGGTGGAAGTCCACCATGCGCCACCAGTAAATAGAAGAGTGGGAAGAGGAAACAGCAAGAAAACTCTAGCAGCAACCAAAGAACCAAAAGGTATTTCCCTGCTGCATATTGCAAAGGGAGGCAGACAGCAACCAGACACATGCTAAATACATCTTCACTCCTGTTTTCAAAAGCAATACCTGATGGAAAAGGTGCTATTTTTATAGATCTGACACGATTTCTTGTTTGCTTGTGCTAAGAGAACAATACCCAGGATAAAAGAGTGTGTGCTAGGACTGAGCTGGAACTCTGCCAGCTCTGATTTTGGGAGTCTTACAAGTAACAATTAAAGAGGACTAAGTTCCACAGAGTCACTGACATAATCTCCCTTCAGAAACAAACTATGCCTCCAACTCTGAAATTCCTAAACTATAATCCATTCCCTCTTCTAAAACCTTGCCTAGTAGTAAAAACAGTTTCAAACTACAAGAAAATACTTTGTTCCTTGGGGAGCAAACTAACAAACAGCAGCGGCCAGGAATATACCACCCAAGGACTGCGGTGGAGTTTAAGAGCATAATTTTTCTGTAAAACGTCAGCCAGCTTGATGGCAGGGGAAACGCATGGAAGGCTGTCAAACACATGGAGAAGTGGTTTCCCCTGGTAGGAGCCAGGGCCTCTGACAAGCAGCAAACAGTGGGTAGAAATCGCTACGGCAGGGACACCCACCCCACACAGTCACCTTGCACACACATATTCTGCAAATAGTGAGTGATATGAACTCCCAGCTTTCCAAGGCCCCTTTTGGCACGCAGGCAGGCATGCAGATGCTCACCATCCCTCTACATCCCATTTGTTTATGCCACCAAAACTCTGAATAAGGAAAAACTTTCTCATAAGCTTTTAGGATTGGGCCACATCGCGTTAAAGATCTCCAGATATAAAGTTCTTCATGGTCTTGGCTAAACAGCGCTTTCTCCAGCTGAGAAACAGAATACTAGAGCAAAATATTTGCCTGAGATAGGATTAAAATTTGGAGTTACTCAGCTCTCTTCTAAACACTCCTCAGCACAGAGCATTCGCAGTTCCTGATGACACTAGATGCACCTAGGAGCCTAATTCTTCAGAACTTTAAAACGTAAGTTTATTTAGAAAGCGTAACAGCTTATCAACATTACAGACTTGCTTAGCCTCACGAAAGAGCAGAACAGGTTTTCAGGATCATAGTCTCATTTATCCTTCTTCACCATGCTGTTAATGCAGCTCCCAACTCACTTCTGCTTCCAGCTTTGGTTTCCAAAAAGCATTAGTTTTTTCCTACAGAAAAGAACCCACTTTACTACAGAATTACTTTTTGTAGTATTAATACAGCATAACCTACCCTGAACACCTCATCAGTGAGCAGGATAAGACACTCATACTCTTCCGGGCTGAGAGCTCTCTATCCTCTCTCTGGCTACTCTTCTCTCCTCCGTCCTCTCTCACCAGTTCTGTCCAGTTCAGTTGCTCACAATCACCCACAGATTTCACGTGTATAAACAGTCCCTATGACTTTGCACTAAGCCCATTAATCTAGAGTCTTAAACATGTAATATTGATTTCATGCAACACGTGTATGCACACACACAACCATGGAAAGACAAACAGCCTCCCAACTCAATAATGACATTTGAACTCTGTGCTCCAGGTTAGTGAGTCTTTTACCAGCTCCCAGAAACAGTTAAAATGCTGGCAACATTTAACTGCAGTACAGACATCTAATGTTTCCATAGCAAAAGAAAAAAATTTAAAAAGATCAACTCAGAACAGACTAAGTCCCAGGGTACACTTTCACTTGAGGTTAGTATGCTGAGATATCTGGCAAATAACAGAACATGCTTAAACAAGCAGTTAATTTTTTGAATTATACAGAAAAGCTTTATTAATGATTAAATTATCTCTGTCCAAGGGAAAAAAAATATCCATGTTGCTCCAAGATTAATTTATGTAAAAGACTCAACCTGAGATTAACAAAAAATCTTTGCACTGTGCTTTCCTAGCTTTCAACTTCATAGGGAGGTGGAATTTAGACAGTGTATTCAAAACTAAACGAAATACAAAACTACCCTTAGTAAATTAATGTCTTGAAAAAAATCAAGAATTCCCAATAAAACATGAGAACTAACTGGAGAACATTCAAACATCAAATAAACTACAAACCACAGAGTATTAAGTATTTATGCATTTATATGAAGATATGCTAAAAAAGAGAAGGAAACCAGATAAACTTCAGAATTGTGACTGACATGAAAGGAAAGCACAGAGCAAATATAGTCAAGAAAGAGAAGTTAAATTTAGCTTATTCACTAAAAATATATCAGATAAGAAAAAATAGAGCTTCACAGTTTCTTTTTTAAATATAACTCCCTTAAAAATAGGTTAAAAGTTTTGTGAAATAACCCTTGGAAGTGCAGCAGAAAGAAAACTTAACATCTACAAATGATCCAGCCTCGACTGTCACCAACCCACTCACATTTGACAGGGAGTCATGACATGCAAAAGACGAAGCACCATAACGCAGAAGAGTCACGCCAGACTGTCAACACATATTCAACATAAATACCTAGACTCAGCCACCTCGGGAAAACTCTCAGCTGCAGGCTACCGGAAGACAGCAGTATACCATGGCAGATGTGTTGCTAATTACGCCCTCTTCTTATAGAGAACTTTTTTTTACTCCTCCTACGTACATCTGCTACTGCCCACAGTATGAGGCAGGCTACTGGACACACCTGGTCCAGATCCAGTACAGCGTTCCTCATTATTCTCAACAGTATGAGTACCATTCATAAGCAGTTTGGGGGTTATCAAGGCAACTGCTGTATAATATTAGTAGCTTAAAGACATAAAATGGCATAGAAGACATCAGTGAACCTAAGAGGAAAACACTCACTGGTCGTTATCTTTTGTTATCATGTGTCTATGAAAGAGTAAGGTCTCTGCTTTTTCCTCCACCCATTCCAAACACAGAAAGAATTTTAAAGTCCAGTCTTTCTACCTGACTTGCCTTACATGACATAGCCACCTTTGGCGTAGGAAGGCACAATGTTAGTCCAGCAGGGCTCGTTATAACCCGAAGACATTAAAGCACACTGCTTTCCTGAGAGACAGCCTTTGGTCCAGCCACACAAAAAGGTCCTTCTCATTTGGTCAGCGGTTTGTGCGCTGATCAGCACACACCAACATCAATCCTAAAGAGGAGGGGCAGTCCAGCTTCCTCTTCCCCTCCTTGTCTTCCCAAACAGTGTTTTTGAACAAACAGCTATTATGCGTTTAACCTACAAGACTAAATAAGGACACAAGAGCTAGAGTGCAGAACTTGCTGAACCAATACACCCAATTGTATAAGGAAGACGTTATGTGGAATACACATGCTTAGTTTCTTAATTAACAGAGATAAGGGCAAAGAAATAGCCAAGACAAAGCACAACAGAACAGATAATCCTACCTGTATATGACATATTACAATTCTTTCAGCCACCATTATCAGCATTAAGTCAAACAATTTTACGAGTTCTACATTATAATAAGCAAATCTTTATTTCTACATCATTAGAAAATATTAATCTGCATACTGATAACCATTTTCATTCAAATATCACTAAATGTTAATTAAAAGTCTTTACCTATCAGATAAGCTGCTGAAAAGAAAAGATTGAGCCCTGGGAATGCTACAGGGCTCCTTTTTAGCTTGCTTCTCATCAAAACAAAAGGTTATGATCTGGTCTTGCACGGCTGCCTCTCTAATACTGTCAACCAGTACTCGATTATATACACGATATGAATGTTTAGATGCTTTTCACATTGCACTCTTACAGGAAGTTCATTATAATCCTACGAACATTCTCCTGATCCATCTACCCAGTATTATGTCTCAGTAAAGAATTGTTTCAAAATAGGTTTCACTGACCTATTTCATCCATTCATCAAGTTTAACACTAGTAAGATCTTGATCTCAAGTGAGATCACTTGGCAACAAGTTCTATATGTCAACTGTATTTATTGTACGTAAAAAAAATTTCTTTATCAGTATCTAGTCTGACGGTCTACTCACGGGAAAAATGAGCAGGCCATCAGACTAGCAAAATCACAGAATTTTACATTCTGTAGTATGACTTGGTAAGAGCAGTTCCTTATCATTGCATGCAATTTCCATTCTACACCATTCACTCTATACATACAATATTTCATCAAGTGGTGCTCCCCAGGGCTCAGTAGTGGGTCCAGTTCTGTTTAATATCTTTATCAATGACCTAGACAAGGGGATTGAGTGCACCCTCAGTAAGTCTGCACATGACAGCAAGTTGGGTGGAAGTATTGACTTGCTTGAGGGTAGGAAGGCTCTGCAGAGGGACATGGACAGGCTGGATCGATGGGCCAAGGCCAATGGTATGAGGTTCGACAACAAGGCCAATGGTATGAGGTTCGACAAGGCCAAGCGCTGGGTCCTGCACTTGGGTCACAACGAGCCCACGAACGCTACGGGCTTGGGGAAGAGTGGCTGGAGAGCTGCCTGGCAGAAAAGGATCCAGGGGTGTTTGTCGACAGAGAGATGAATATGATGATCTTATGATTCTATAAGCCTTCCTCTTACTCATCTCTTCTCTAAATTAGATAGTAGAGAGAGACTGTCCATATTTAGAGGCTTTGATAATTGTCTTTGGCAGCAGTGGGGGTTGCTTAGCTATTTCTATACCCTTTTTAAGGAGGAACTACCAGAACTCTGAGCATTCACTACTGGCAGCTTCGGAAACATACTCCAAGATCCTTTGTGTTCTACAATGGTAGAAGACAGATTTCCCGCCCCTGCCCCCCCGTGCAGTCTGCAAAGGTAGCTTTTTAAGTAGACTAGCTCAACGTAAATAGGACTTCTGTCTCCCAAGCACTACAGAAGCATAAGCTATTTAATCCTTACACAACCTATTTGAAATGGGCTTTAAAAACAGAAGACTGTTGCCAAGACAAGAAACCAGCAGCAGAACCACTGAAGAATATTTACACTCAAGATTTTCTCTCCTTCAAAATACCCAAAACAAAGAAATCCACAATAGCCAGTGATAACCTGGCTTTCACAGAGAATGTGTGGTCACTAAAACCAAGCATACAAGCTAGACAAAATAGCGGAAACCTTTAGAAGATGCTTGCTTACTTTGCCAGGAAATGCTGTCCAGGCCATGTGCCATCTTCATTTTTCACTTCTATTAGAACAACCTGAAAGAGTATTCAGGTAATAAAGAAAGGTAACTGCAAGTCTGCTACACATTTTTCAAAATCATTAACAAATCACATTTTCAATTTTTGCTCAAAGTACATAAACCCAAGTAAAAAAAATTACGTATCAGAGCAAGCAGTACATTAGAATCTAAAGAAAAAAAAGTTAAGCCCCTTACCTGACCCTGATAGAGCCCTGCATCTTGCACAGTGCTATCCAGCTTGCTGAGCTGCTCGTAAGTGTTACTCGTATACCTGTTCCATAACCTAGTTTCCTTCTCAGCTGGGATATTAAATAGTTTTCTCATTTCTTTCTCGATGGTGGCTGTTCCGGAGGAAAAAAACACCAAAATTCCTAAAACATGTATGCTTTTGAAAAAAACTAACAAGCCAGACATTCAGCAAGAAGTTATATCATTGATACTTCAAGATTCTTTGAGAAGAAAATGTATCATGGAAGTTACAATTGCTTATATAGCTTGCCTAATATTTAGTCTGAAAGAATGAAAAACTCCTGTTTTCAGTATGTATTTGCCTGTCAAGTCCGCAAACTAATGAGACACATTGAGAAGTTTCTGCCCAAAGGCCAACTTCTGAGAAACAGTCATCATCTGAAAACATAGGTTCAAGAAGGAAGTGTTTTCAGTTACTATTGTCAGGCCATACATCAGGGAACTGGAAAAAAAGAAAAAAGCATCTTCATGGACATATATGACAGCTGACATTCAGCATTTTTACACAGGAAAACATAGCCATGACACAGAGAGAGAGAAATAAAGTGAGATGGGTCAAATTTCAGGAAGAACAGAAGCGTAGAAAGAGCCATTAAGATGATGTCTAAAAATATTGACACACTAGGAAGAAGGAATCATAGCAGAACCAGAGACAGAACTGCTTTACATGAGTGACATGGATGTTCATTCAGGACATGAGTTAGTCAACAACGTGCTCCTCAAAGCTCTTAACCACAACTCCCCATGTTGCACACAGAATTCTGTGGCTGGCAGAAACTCAGGAGGTTCCTAGTCCAATGACTCAAAGCAGGGTCAACACTGAATTCAGAGCAGGCTGCTTGAGGCTTATCCAATCAGGTCTTGGATAAGGTGAAGGAGATTTCCCCCACCCCTCTGGGCCCTCTTCAAATGTCTAGCTCTCCTAACAGGGAAAATGTTTTCATTATATTCAGTTGGAATCTGTCCTGTTTCCATCTACAACTATTGTCTGTTGTCGTTTTCTTGCTTTGTGACTCAGTAAATAGCTTGACCTCATGTTCTCAGTAACCTCTTCACAGGTGCTACGAGGTCCCTCCAAAGCCTTCTCCAGGCTAAACGCGGCTCCCTCAGCCTCTTCTCACACATCACATGCTCCAACCCCAACTGTCTCTTTGGTATTCACTAGACTCCCTCCAGTTTATCAACATCACTCTTGCTCTGGAGGGCACAAAATACCTGAGGTAGCATCAGAGCACAGCTTCATCACAGTAGTATCAGAGCTACTTACCAACAGTATCTGCTTTGCTAAAGTGGCAGCTAATTACATTGTCAGGATCGCCGCTCTCGCACAGCTTCAGCTCAAGAAGATAAACTTCAACCTTATAGTGCTTCACAAACAGACCATATTCCACCACCTGCAAACAGAATACACATGCGATAAACAAAATAACATAAAGTTAAAATACTGAGCAGTCCTCCATAAGGTACACTTGTCTAAATATTTTAAGTCTTTAGAAGTCTTGCAAGTTAAGCCATAAACTGAACACTGACTTGCTCTCAAGTCCAGATTCAGTCACAACCTCTGTCAGCTTGTTTTGGGGTTTTGTTTAAAACATAAGAAATCCCAGTGCTTTCCTTCCACAGTGTAAAGTTCCAAAGGTCCACCATTACAGCTGAGATGATAGTACCAGCTAATTATCCAGGAAAAATATTTGATCAGACAATCATAGTGCTCTAGAAAAAAAAAAAAAATATCTGTTGCCTCTAGTCTTTGGCTAAGGTTTACAAAAAAAAGAAACAAGCCTGGAACACTGGAGCAAAATCCTTTCTGTTAGAAGACAGTAAGACAAAGCATTAATTATTTTTCTGCATGGTATACAGAATCTGCCTCATTATGCTCTCCTTGCAAAAACAGACAAATATGTCAGAACTTGTTTTCATGACATTGCTTTATTTTAGAGTCATTTTCAAATCAATTTCGCATCTGAGAGAATACTCCAATAGGTACATCTACCCATCCCACTAGCTTTCAGCATATTTTTAGAAAGGTATTCTGTAAGACTAGACACTGCTCTTCACCTACAGATCTTAAAACACATTATGCCAGAAAGAAAAGCACATTTCAGAAACCAGTTATGATACAACTATGAAGTAACTGGAGAAAAAGTAAACAAAACAAAACCACACCTCAACTCTCTCCACAGTTCTTTGCAGCTATAAAGTCTATGAAATTGAGATCACATTTTATCAAACCAGCAGGTATAATTTTTAAAAGTAACAGTGTTTAAGAGGCATTTGGACAATGCCCTTACTAATTTGCTTTGACTGTCGGTCAGCCCTGTAGTGGTCAGGCAGCTGGACTAGATGATCGTTCTAGATCCCTTACAACTGAAATATTCTATTCTATTCGTGTGACACCAGACTTGCTACGATCTACATGTGTAACATTTTACAGAAAAAAATTTTAGCCAGCTTTGGAAAGAAACTAAGAACTAAGACTTATTGTGAGAATTTGGCTAAGTTATGCTTCCCTCTTCTGAACTTTTAAAGGGTTGTATTAGGTATGCAAGGTGTTTTAAAGGTAAATAATTAACAAATATGTTTGGAAAGATCTTCAGTATTTTGTTGTTACAACAGAAAGAGAAAGTAAAAGTCCCTGTTTAAATAGCTTCTTGACAGGCAAATTAGACCCTCCCCCCCCGCAAAGAATGCAAAGGAACCAATTCACAAGTTCTCTATTTCTTTTTTAGAAGGAATTTCACTAAATGGGACTTCCCCTTCTCCAACATTCTATAGTTAGAAACAAATAAATAAGAACCATATTCAGAAATGTTATAACTCTTTCCAAGAAGAAGTTTCTGATCAGATCACCCTGTCCATTAGGACAGATGAATGCCAAGAAGAGTCTTTAATCGCCTGTAGATGTCTTTTAAACAGCATCTGATCAGCTCACTTGCTCTCTGAACAAAGTCCACCAAAGTAAAACTCAGGCGATCCCATTGGACAGCAATCTGAGCACAACACGCATTCAACCACGGAGGAAGAACATTTTTTGCATTTTGCAAATTAATACACTTCACAGTGGGACTCTATAGAAGACTGCCTGAAAACCTGGTTTGAGATTATCAAAAGAAACCTCAACCACAAATAAATCTAATCTAATCCTTCTGTGCTTGTCCCTAATCATCAAGCACATACACCAGCTTGTAAAACTGCAAAGATACCTGCAAATTACTTCCCAAATCCTACTTTTACGGATATTTTGAAGTACGAATTACAGTTGATCCAGCTTTAGGAAAAGGATTAAAGCATTCAAGGACCACAAGTTTAAGTGTTTTACTTCCAACGCTATCTGGAGAATACTGTAACTAGACACTGACCACATTCTACTCAGGTGCAGTGCTGCAGCTTGAGTGCCCCACTCACCTTTCACTTCTTATTTTTTTATAAGAGGTTGTAACATCCCACAAACCTAGTATTCTGCTGTATTTCAACATTTTTTTAGATGTAAAAATCCACTTCCATTACCAGGTTAATAATAAACAGAGACCAAAACTCTCATAGTAATTCAAAACTTAAAAATTTACTCTTAACTGGACCACAATAACTCAGCATCTTCTGCCTGTAAAAGAGCACTAGGCTCTATGCTCTAGCCCTCACTACAGTGTTGAAGAGTGGCACCTGATATCCCAAGAAAAGAAGGCTCATACAGTTAAGCCTGTCACCAAAGTGGTTCTCCCAACAGCTTTCAAACCTCTTGTCCAATTTAGGAATTTCTCAGAAAAGGGAGTGTCTCCTAACATGCCAGGCTTTGTGAAAGCAGTTCAAGAACAAATGCTTCCTCACTCAGAGAGGCACTGATTAGTAATACTTCCAGTTTTTCTTCTCAGTATAGACTTTCTATTCTCAAGAAATTAACCGTTTCTACTAAAAACACACCTCCTTTATATGCTATAGTTCATTTCCACTCCCCCCCTGCTTCTGCTTTACACAGGAGTTCTGTCTACTCAGCAGAGTGAACCTGGGATCATTTCTGCTTTCTGAAGATGTCAGAATTTCTCGTTACATACAATTTCTATCCCACACTGAATGACAATGTTCCAGTACCACTGATCAGCATAAGTGGGTCTGCAAGACAGGGATCTTACTTCCTTTTACTGTTCTGGTGCTACACTTCCCTGGGTCTTGCATACCTTAAGGCAGCCCTCATTGTAACATAATGCCAATTGAACTTAAGCAATACTAATTCTGTACGTTATATCAACACTATTTGTTTGGTATAGCGATTAGTCTTTATGAGCCCCACAGACTGGCACTGCTCAATTTAATCAGTGCAAAACCCCAACACTAAAATAAAAACAAAAACACTTTTACCCATAAAGAAGCATCTCACAGATTTAAAAAAAAAAACAATTTGCAAATTTTGCCTTCCAAAACAATTATATACTCAGAATCCATTCATGAATGCATTTGCCAAATAAAAATAAGACTTAGAGAACAAAACCACAAATATATCTCTTCTCATGATCTTAGAATCACAGAAATTTGGAAAAGAAAACAAGAACCACCTTAAACTCCAGAGGAAGCCCCTAAGCCACTGGTACTAAAAGACAATTTATTCCAATGCCTCATTCTGTCCCACAAGATCGATAAAGCTTCACTAACAACTCACATTTTTCAACAAAGCATAAACTATTCCATGCAATATAAAAGCACTGCACCAGTCCAACCATAGTGTCACATGTTAACCAGAACAAGGTTCATGGTTCTCACCCCATATAACCCATCAACTGAGAATCAGTCAAGATTCAAGCATTTTAACTGTAATACTGGAAGGTCGTTCTTTCAGACAAGAAGGCAAAAAGACCTCATGTTATTATCTCCAAAGAACTGCCGAGGATCCTGTCGTAACTCATACCTAGCAAAATAAACATTGTCTAAGTTCAGTAGAAATCAGATAATGAAACCAGGCTGAAAAGAACTTGGTTCACACATACTTACTTTTCTCACAATGGGCTGCTGTCCATCCATGCAGCCATACCACGTTACTAGTTTATTCCAGGCTTCGATAGGAACCAATACATAATCCAGCTCATCAATGAGGTGTTCTTTTAAACTCTGAGTTTCTGGATCTAAAAGGGAGATATAAGAAACCATGGCATCAAACCCCTTTCTTTTCAAGGCAAACACACATAACACCATGACCCTAAAAGACACCAACACTCCTACGGGTAAGCAGAAGCTGCGCCGGGGCGGCTGCGGGTCTCCTCCCGGAACACAGGGCTTCAAAAGCGAAAGCTGCACGACGAGACTACCGCACTGGGGAGCCACTGCCCCGCGGCCGGGCTGCGACCCGAGGGCCAGGCCCCGCCGCCCGGGCCCCGCTCCCCGCCGCCACTCACCGCCGAAGAGACCCGAGTTGTCGATGGGCCCGGGGAACAGGCTGGGATCGCCGGCGCCGAACATGTCCCAGCTGTCGAAGCCCACGTACTTCTTCCACTGCTTGAACCACCGGCTGTCCACCAGGTACCTGCAAAACACGGCACCGGGCGGCGCGGCCCCCTCAGCGGCGGCCCGGCGCGGAGCGGCTCGGCCCGCTCCCACAGGCCCCACCGCCCGCAGGGGAAGGGGACGGAGGGGAGGACCGGCCGGCCGCGCTCACCAAGATTCTCCCGGTCTCAGGGCCGTGGCCAGCAGCGGCCCCAGCT
>VWZL01000296.1:100598-130823 GCA_013396915.1 Stercorarius parasiticus | reverse complement strand
CACCGCCCCCCCGGCAGCCTGCTGCCTCCATCGCGGTGGCGGGGAGGCCCGGCAGCCAGAAGCGGGTATGCCAGCCTTTTTCCCGTCTTCACGGGAAGGTTTAGCGTTTTGTCTGGGCAGAGTTGGGNCCAGGGCAGGGGGTTGGAACTAGATGATCTTTAAGGTCCCTTCCAGCCCGAACCATTCTATGAGTTTCTGCACCAGGAGGAGGAACAGGAGATACCCTGAACCCACAGTGGTCCAGGCGGGGCCACAAATTCAGTCTCTTTTTCTAATTTTTCCACCTCTTTGAGGCTGATAAAGCCTCCCTTTACTGCAGCGGTTGCTTTCCCCCATCCCTGGCTTTTCCATTTCTCTCCTTACTGCTTGGGTCTGCTGTAGGGAGGTTTAAATCACACAGTAGGGACTGCTCTTCCCATGGCTCTGGGGCAGCCCCAGGCAGGCTGCGCTGATGCTGCCTGTACTCAGGCCTGGCAGCATGGCCCAGCCCATCCTCCACGGCTCTTTGTGCTGAAACCTCGCCCTCCTCCAGAGCACACTGTGACGAGGCAGGTCCAGCGTCAGCCCCAGAGGTGATGTCCATGGGTTGGACCAGAAGGGACCGTGAGGCAGCAGAGCTGGGCAGGCAGCAGGCACCAAGTGCCCCAGCTTTGCACAGCTCCCTGGGGGGGCAGGGAGCCCGTCCAAGGCTCCTGCCAGTGTTTGTGCCGAGGGAGCTCCGTCCCCAGCAGGCCCGAGGTCAGACAGCTGCTTATCAGCCCTGGCCCTCAGCCGAGGCAGTGGCGGGGGCGCGAAGGGCCCCCCTCTGCTGCTGTCTGCTCTCTGTCATGCTTGGGAGCAGGGACTGGTCACAAACACCAGCTGTCACTGACAGGCCACCACATAACACTGCATCTCTGGTCCGGATTCCCAGGTGACGGCGGGATCCGGAGGTTTTGGACTGGGCCACTGTTGGCACCTGCCCCCCTCCACCCCCGACCGGGAACTGGAATCGTTCCTGGCCGTGGTGAGCTTTGGGGACTTGCCCGATTACCTTGCAGTTTTTGCAGTGTGTTGCAGCACTGATAGCAGGAGCCACAAGTGTCCCCAGATGAGATCAGCCAGGAAGCAGCTGACGGGACGGGCAGAGGCACGTGACCCATGTTTGCTCCGGGGTAAATTGACGGTTACAGTCCACGCAGGCTCCTCACCCGCGTCTCGGGCACGGCCAGACATGGTGGCTTGAAGAGGAGGAATTTCTCTTCAGGGGTGACCTCTAGGGCAGTGCCACAGAGGCATCTCTCTGCTGCCGCTTTTGCCGCTTGCTCAGGCTGGCACCTTCGGTCCTCAGGCTGCACCTGGAGGTTTCAGCTGAAGCAGGGAGTTTCCCTCTGGGGCCCTGCCCGTGTCAGACAGGAGCAGGTCAGGGCTTTCCCTTCCTTGATGACTGAGCTTTAAGGAAACCGAGTGAGTTGAACTTCCTTGTTGGCTCAGAGCTACGCCCTGTGCCTGGCCACATTCTGCAGAGCTGAACCTAGATCCAGAGGAGTGCCAGGAGCTGCCGAGGGACTAGATGGGCTCCCTTTTTGAGATGTTGTGACAAGGGACGGTTGTCCTACAAGGCCAGAAGGCTGCTGTTTAACAACAATGGTGAGTAATCACAAAGTTCACAAACACACTTTCTGGCCTCCTGCTCACATCTTCTCCCCGCTCCTGGTGCCAAACTCCCGCCTTGGCCAGGGGGCTGGGTCTTGGCTCCTGGCTTTTCCCCTGCCCCTTTCTCAGCTCCTTGCCTGGCTGGATCACTCACCATGAGCACTGAGCTCTCATTTCCCAAGCCTGGTCTCGCCGTCCGTGTCCTCAGCTTCATCCAGAACAAAGGTGACCTCCAGACGTGACAGGAACCCGAAAGGAAGCAGGCTGCCAGCCCTCAAAAGCAGGAAGGGGGACAGGAGCAGGAGTTAGATGAGGACAGCTAACTTAATGACCACGCTTCTGAGCAGTCTTCTGCTCTGGTGCCGCTGGCGTAAGGGACAAGGAGACGGAGCTGGAGCTTCTGGTCACAAATGGGAGACACGGACTTTCCAACATGTCTGAACTTGGAGGAAGGCCAGGGCCGGAAACCTAATGCCCGCGGGTGGACAAGACAGAGGAGATGGAGAGGTGGTGCTGTAGGTTAACGAGAGCTGAAAAAAATTAATCGCTTCTCAGTGGAAGGGCATCAGCAGATACACAACCTGCAAGTTGGGCCTGAGGAACATGCAGACCTTACTCAAAACCCCTGGGGCTGAAGAGCCGCTCTGTAACTGTGACCATGGAGAACTGCAACCCAGCAGCTCTGCAAGGCTGAAACCCCCCAATTTTGCTAAGCTGCAACCACCCCCCAAACCGCCCAACAACAACAAACGACCCCAAGAAAAGGGAAGCGCAGAGGAGTGAGCAACAGGGCAGAGCACGACATCCTGGCGGGCAGCCCTGCAGCTGGGAAATTCCTGCTCTGTCCGACCCCATCACCTCCACGCAGGTGAACAGGCATCCAGGAGGGGAAGGAGGGGAGTGGGGGCTGGTGCCACCACCGCCTCCAGGCCCCAGCGTGAAGCCACAGACACTTCATGCGAGGGTGTCTGTGGCTGCAGAGGGAGGACAAGGACTAGGGGTATGGGGCACTCCCACAGCCTCAGGCTGCGTTCGTTCCTCCTTTGTTGCAGGAAAAGGAATCAGGAACATTGTCCAAAAAAGAAAATAAAAAAAAAAAAAAAGGAAAAAATGTGACACTGGCATTTTTTAGGACATAATTTGGATGCAGCTAGGTGCTCACTTACATGGATTGTCATCAGCAACTGGGGTCCCTCCTCCTGCCCAGCCCCACAGGCAGAGGCTCTTAAGCCCCACAGCAGCTGCTGTAAATACCAGCGGAAGCGCAGCGATGCTCACTGCTCTTCACTGCCACGATCTGCTCTCCAGCGTGGGTGCAGCACAATGGCCCAAACCTCGAGCCCATCTCTTGTTGCAGCCCTTGAAGGCATCCCTCATGAAAAGGGCAGGTTACGTTGCAAAGGTGCTGCCATACACAGTCTCACACATGCTCCAGTGCAGCGTGGGGCAGACGACAGCACCGAGCAGCACATTTCTGTGGCAACACTGCCATCTTCTCCCTTCTTCCTACGCTCCCCTCCTACAGAGCCTCCTCCTGCTCGTCTATTCCCATGCTCAACACCAACAAATTCAACCCAACCGCTGTACTCTCATCTGGTTTGAGCATCAAAAGCAGCTCCTGGGAAGCTTTGCCACCCACGGCAGGGGCCAGGCAGGGCCAGGGACTCCACCTCTGCTCTGCTGAAGCGTTCAGAAACCACCGTGAGCAGTGGATGGGTATCACTTGCTGGGAAACAAAAATAAGTTATTAAAGCACTTGCAACTGCTCAGCGAATCCTATCACAGCCGTATCAAAAACGGTATTTCCGATTCAGGCTGTCAGACGCTGGGCCAAAAACCCAGAGTGAGGAATACAGACACCAGGATACAGGGAGCTTAGAAAACTGCCTTTATTCTATTAGTTGTTGGAAAAATGAGAATACAGAAAGAGTTTAGTTGGCTGCAGAACAGCAAGAAGTTCACAGGTTAGGAGTCTGATCACTACATGGTAACCAAACTTACACAAAAAGTTTCTTTTTTTTTTTTTTCTTAGTTTTAAACTGGGTCCAGCAATGAACTTAAGGCAACTGAACAGTTCAGAAGCTTTGAGTGTGAGCAGGCTGTCTTTTCTCATCCCTACAGCATGTCATGGAAAAAACTCCTCCTGGGTGTGCAGACCACTCAAATCATTCAAATGGGTCAGACTCTTACAAATGAACAGGGGAAGAGGATCAGCTGCTTTCCATCGGACTTTATTTTCAAATACAGTTTCTTAAAAAACCCAGAACACCTTAACGCAGAGGTTACAAGTAACAGTATTAGGAAATCCAATTATACAAAAAATACTACATCTAAGCTGGGGTAAATAGATTTATTTTTGGTAACATACATTTAAACTGGCACTAATTACACAGTAACTAAAAGGTAACTAACATGAAACCACAGAACCCTCACTTTTCCTTAGCTGAATGGGACTTGGTCATTTCAGAGTGATCACATTTTCAAACTAATGTTTTACACCACTGAGCCATGAAAATCAGATCTTCCTAAATGTGATAGCACTGAAGCTACGCTCGACTCCACATACAGCCATGTAACTGTTGTACTCAATTAGAATAGGACGTTAGTTATAAAGTAGTTACAGACCAATCCTCTGTGTTGACAGCTTTTTCTCTTTCTAGAGAGAAGAAAGAAGATAAGAGAATTGTCTTCAATTAGCGCCTGGCATATCCTGTGAGTGCAGAAAAGGTTTGTTAGAGGAATGTTGAGGTTAACCTTGGGTGCACAGATGAATTTGATGCAGATTGTTATAAAAATCATGGTTGGCTTCTAAATACTGGTAGCAAGATGACTCGATTTTTAAATCTCTTAAGTAAATTATAGATAATGAAAAAGGCCAGTAATCATACACTAAGATTAATAAACAGCACTTCAAAATTACTCAAGTGCAGGGTGCTGCTTTGGCCATCTTCCTCTGGCCACACTTTATACGAGAAGGCACCCGGACTTCTTCTTGCCACGCCGGGCTTGCAAAGCAGCTCTAGTGGCCATTTCAAAAACCTCCCTCACACCGTCTTTGGTCTTTGCCGAACACTCCATATACCCAAATGCACCAATGCGGTTTGCCATATCTCTTCCTTCTTCGGGCTTGACAGGCTCCTGTAACAGCGCAAAAGCAACAGGTCAGCTCAACCCGAAGCCACACTGATGCGCACCCCCATTGTCTCTTCCCCACCCATGCAAAGGGCTATCCGGATTAATGCACGTAATTAATAATTCACTGCTCCCCTGAGATCGATCCTTTAAATAACAGAGGCAGTTTTAAAATAAAATGTAGTTATTTTCTCAAGATGGAGCATGCATCTCGGCCTGGATTACAGAGGTATATTTACATATTGCACCAGTGCTTGAGGACACGATCAGTTTTCTAACACCTCTGAGCTTAAATGCTGCAAGACCCTTTGAAACCTGAACAAAAGAGTGCTTATTTCAGAGGAAACATTTATGCAACTCTTTGCCACAAAAGCCTATGAATAAATCCCAAAATTAATGCCTCAGTATTTGTATAAAAACAAATATTATGCAACAGGAGCAAAAATTCCAGGACAGAGCAGAGTATCTGCAGTCCCATACCCAAGCTGGGGGTTTCAGACACGATCTGAAAATGAAACCTAGTGATGGGCTCAGGAAGGAGCTACAGCACCTGTGGTTATCACCTCAAAACACCTACCAATAAAACCGTTTCCTTTCACATCCTGAGCATACAAAATAAAGAACAACTCGAGTGTGCGTGTACTCGATGTGTTGCTGTCTCCTAATTAATCCCTTTCAGAGATCCAGCTCTCCAGCACGGAGAGCATCTGACTGTTAGTAACCCAATATAGCCATTTTCATTGTTGAGAACGCCTTTTTTCTAAAAATTAAATCTCCAAATATGAGAAAATAAACACTCAATTAAAGGCGGTATATACTTTGTGGTTTCTGTCGCGGGTAAGCGTTCATTATGCAGCCCATAGGAAGCTGGCAGCAAGCTGCAGATGCCCATTTAATGCTCTGGTGCAACCCCTGTTCGCTTCCTTCAGTTAGTGGAAGACTATCAAAAAGGAACCTGCCTGCTTCATTTTGGCCAGCTCTCGTCTTGTGTGCTCGTCATTCCTCAGGTCCTTCTTGTTTCCTACCAAGATGATAGGCACGTTGGGGCAGAAATGCTTCACCTCTGGGGTCCACTTCTCTGGGATGTTTTCTGAAAGAATAAAAATAAAAATAAGAAAATAGAATTATGTCTGTACTGAAACCCACTTCGGTGTAGAGTTTTATTTTAAACCTTTTACCTGCTGCCTGAGTAGTTTTAGCTTGCTAATCCACACTGATGCCCTTTTTTATATTCTTAATTTGGGAAGCAAATAGACCTGTGCTAATATTATCAAAAAAGACAAGTGTTCCCACGGTAATTTTTAAGGCTGAAGGACACCTAAACTCTGGGCTCCTCTACATCTCTCAGTGGCTACTTGACAAGTGTTAGCATAAGGTACTTCAAAGAACAGCATGCAGAATTCTGAAGTAGAGTGTTATGCAAAATTTTGCTTCAGGAGAAACTATTTATTTCCAGAAGCTAAAGATGGGCACAACCCTGAAGTGTAAATTTTTACATCACTTCTTCCTTTTAAAAAGCAACACCAAACCACCACTGCAAACTCTCCCGTTAACTGTAGCAGAAATGTTGTTCTATACACTAATTACAGATGCACAGAAACAAAGACTTCGTCTAAGTCATTTGCAGATTTGCCATTTCTCCCTATCTGCAGCAAATGAATTTGCACTTATATACAAGAAACTTTTTCCTCCTAATATAACTTCCCTACATGACTTTTTTTTAAATGGAGCTGCAAATGGAAGACTTGAGGGCTTCTGAAAGCAAAACCTCGATAAATTCTATATAGCAGGAAGCTGAACAGCCCAAAACATTCAGCTTTGCTTTCAGCAGCTCTGACATCTGAGATTCACTGGTGGATGTACCTGCAGGCTACATAACCCTTTTTATCTTCACGAAATTCCATTCAGCTTTTGAAGAGACATTCACTATTATGGCATTGTTTTCTTGCTTGAAAGAACAACTTAGACAGGCATCTTGAAGCCAGTTTTTGCACTACAGCCAAACCAGCAACGCTGCAGCTGCACCTGGCGTGCTCAGGGGGTGCAGGGCCCTGGACACTGCACAGCTGAGGAGCCGCCTGGCACTTCACTGCTCCCCCCACTGCTCTGAGGGACACAGGCGCCCCGATACTGGTGAGCAGGAAGCGAGGAAAAAATAGCCAAGATCAGAATTAACTTAATTAAGCCCGTCTCCCCCTGCCTCCAGGGTTCAGTAACCCATCTTGTTTCCAGGAGGTGAGGTCAGTTGTTGGCTCTCCAGCTGCCCGGGCAGTAGCACAGGCAGGAGAAGTGAGCACAGCTCAAACCTCGGACGTAGCTGTTAACAGCCGCACTGGGCACGACCACAGCACTGCTGCCAGCTAAACCTCAAAGTGTTTCGGAGGGAGACAAAGACAATGAAAGATGTCTCTCAACACAGCATCAGGTGGAAGTGATGAAGAGAGAGATCAGGATTTCCCAGATACCAAGCTGGCATTGATTTTTCTAAAAAGACACTTTCACACCCAACGACCACTACCCTTTGGAGGCAAGGCAAGAAATGAGACTGAGCAGCTATCAAACATTACCCCAGTCAGACCTTAACGCCACTGGAACATCTTAAGGAATGTTCTGTTTGCTCATTTAGTCAAACCCCCTGTGAATTGTGGCAGGAGTGGTATTTTTCAACCATTGTGACAGCTCCATTCAGGACTAATCCTTCCATTAACTGCATTTCTGTGCTTCCTGCATCCTTTGTGTCTCATTCTTGTTTCTCCCTCATATACAACTCTGGCAGGCGGGGTTCATCCGTAAGATAGACCAGAGGCATAGTAGAAAAGCCTCCCTAAGGAGAGCGAGCAGTGATTGTGATCATCCCGGCAGCAGCAAACTCCAAATGATTCAGTGGGTTAATACATTTAAGAGAGAGCTGGTCTCCCATTTGTAAGCACCAGTTGGAATAATTTGACACCTGTCGTCAATAGACAAAGCAGAGGGATCTCCCACTTTTCCTGGCTCAGAGCCGCCCAATGCACGGACATAATTTTGACCAGGTACAAACAAGTACCAGTCGGTCACTGCACAGAAGGTTTTTGTCAAAGTGCAGCTGGTCATAAACACACAAACACAGAATCCATGTGCCTAAAGATCTAACTTAACATTATCTGCATTCTAATAAGAAACCTCACAAATAGCCACTAGTGAACAAATCCCACTGGTGAGAAGCAGATAAGGGAATTTTTACAGAAATTCACTTGCTTAAGAAAAGTGCTACTACTATGTATTCGTTTAGGAGACCACACTGGATGGAGTCATCACCATTTTAAAGGGACAGAAACCAAAGTCCCAGAGACAGTGACTGTTAGGAATAACAGTATCTCTATCTCCTGGCTCCTTACCCTCTTCAAAAACGTCTTTGTGAGATCAAAGACGTTGATATCTATGCACCAGATTTATAAATCAATCAGTGAAGACTTCAGTCTTGGACTGCACACAGAAGAGGTGCCCGTCTAATACACAGAATTTTGAAACGTATGTTTTTGGAGCTCAGAAATCATAAATCAGGCAACTCTTTTCTTCTCTTTTCTCCATGAGAGGCAGATGTCAGTCACTGGAAAGCAGACTAGGAGTATAAATCTCCAGCCTTCAATGAGTTCCACCAGTGAGAGAGCCCCCCTCCAGTGTGGTTCTAGCCCATGTTTTGAACTCACCAAGCAGGGAGCAAAAAACCCCAGGCTATTTGGGACCAATAACTCTGAGCATTTCAAGCTGATCTCTTGAATAAATGGGGAGGAGGGGGAGGAAGGGATGAAAACACAACGCTAGCTTTCTCATTTACAGAGAAAGGACCTTACTCTATTTTCATAGATACAGTGTGGTCTTGAGTGTATAAGAACCTGTAATTTTCAAGGAGAAACAAAAAAAGAAAGTAAAATAAAATCCAACCTTGGGTGGGCCATGCCACTCAGTGGACACTTTATGTACTCACAGGGCTCCTGGACACAGGAGGGTGCAGCCACAGCCTTCCTGCTTGCTTGGGGTCACCAAGGCAGCACCTCCCAAGGGACGAGCACACCAGGACATGCCTTGGCCCAGCAGACAACATTGCCAGGGTGAGGGTGCTGATCTAGGCTAGGGAGCTGCCTCCCTGACAAGTGTTGCTCAAACTATGCAGCAGAGCCCTGGGTAAATGCAGTGTGCTGACAAGGCTTTCAAAATGAAACTTGGCATTGCTGAACAACACAGGTTCCTTTAAGATCTTAATTTTTGAAAACTATACATGAATTTTGAAACTAGGAATGATTTCAATCATTACAGCACATGAAAATAAATTTTACAGCCTGATTTCCAAGGGGAATACAGCGACACAGAGCCGTAGTTCTCACTCAATTAGTCATCTACTTACCTAAACTATCAGGACTATCAATTGAAAAACACATAAGTATAACATCAGTATCTGGATAAGAAAGCGGTCTAAGTCGGTCATAGTCTTCTTGTCCTGCTGTATCCCACAAAGCCAACTCAACCTGCAGAAGAAAGATCAAGGCAGTTAGCCAGATCACCAGGCAAGTTTTGATTCAGAAGCTAGTAATCCAAGAGTAGCAGATAAAATATTTAACTTAACACCACTCAAAAGGAGGAGACTACAAGACAAACCACTTTGACAGGAGAACATTCCATAACTCCAAAAATCAACTGATTGCAGCTTATGAGACTTCTTTACATCAATGACCAGTGTCAATTCTCTGAAAGGACACAAAAGCTATCAGCAGAAAAGCAAGACAGAAGAATTGAAGGGAATCGGCTCCAAAGGGCCGGGAATCTCTGTGATAAGCATTCCAGAAATACTAGTTTTCAGTGAAAGTGGACTAAGTATATGCTTTTTAGAATTATGCGCATTTTCAATTGGTTTACAGCTGGAACTATAATAAAGCTCTTGAGGTATACTCTTGCTTGAGATTCTCTGATGCATCTGCCTCTGCAACAGAGCGGGTTCCTCCTTCTTTAAACTCTTATGTTCAAAAATTCCAGGAAAAAAGTCCACAGCAACTCAGATAAAGACAAATGGGCACAACTGGAACCCAAACGTGAGCTTGAACGTGTAATGCAACTGTTCAGTTAAATTGTGAAGATACAATACATCAAGAAAGTTTAGTTGCACGCATATACAAAAAAATTCTTCTGTATTTCAGTCAGAAATACTGCTCCTCTCAGAGTCACCTCTGAATTTGCAAATGTAAATTTTGTGGCAAACGTTCATATTTTTTACACATATGTCTGTTGAGGGTTCCCTCACATGACACTGGAATCAGCTCCTTTGCTCTGCCTAAAAAAAAAAACACCTGCATTTTGTACCATTGCTGTTTTGTCTTCACATGGCTTCTGAACATTTCTGGTAATGGTTTTCTAGGAAGACAGAGGCTGTCAAACAGAACAGTCTTAAGTACTGCTCTCCTACAAACTTTTGTAATCAAGTTGTCAGAAGACACAGTGCTTAGATAAAGTATGTCATCTCGTTACAAAAAAATTCAGCTGACGTTTCCACAACAGAAAATGCACTGCTCAAGCTGCTCATGCAATTTTTATTTAGATACCGGCTGCATACAGCTGATAGGGCATGACTCTCTGTTCAAGCCATTTAGAGATGCAGAGATTCAGGCAGAGGGGAATGACTGACTAGGTGATAAGAGAGAAATGGATATCGTACATATTTTAAACAATAGTCCTTAGAGTCTAAGATACAATACAGAAACTGCAGAAACTGTCACCTTGGGGGAAAACATGCTCCAATATTAGTCTAAAAGTATGATTTTTTTTTTACCCATCCATATAATGGGAGAGAAAAGCTCTTTTTAGACTCAAATAGCACGAACTATCACGACTAAAATCACAAACAATCCATGCCTGTAACATGATTAGGAAATCAAATGTAATATAAAGCCCAAAATTAGCTCATAAAGTTTTTGTTCAAATTGGTATCAAAACTGAGCAGTTTCAATCAATCTGTCACTGCATCTGAACCAGAACTGACTGAAAGATGTTCCGACTGTAGCTGAACCCAGAGCAAAGGCACGTGTCGCAGCAAGGGGCGAGACAGGGAAGCTCAGCACCGTCAGCACCAAAAACATATTTGACATGAGGACCCACGGCACTCAGGTCAGCTCTGTGGTTACGGTAACAAAACAGACATATGCCATGGCTGCCTAAAAGGGTTTGAAAATAGTTGAGCTTTCAAGGTGCAAAATTTCTGCTTTGTGTGCTTCCGGAGGACCCTGGAAAGTGACAATTTTACACATCACACACTGCCTTGTGTGACATAAATGCAGAAGGCACCCTATCCAGTGTTCAGAGAGCAGCCTTCTGAAAACTGCCTCTTAGAGCAGCTGTCTGGCATGTTTGCTTGTTTGAAAAACAAAGGACTCGGAAGTCACACAGACTGAAAAACGTATTTTCAAAATATTTAAAGCTAAAAGGAAATATTTTAATGATTAGTTTACTGAACTACAAACTAAAAATGAAACTCACTGAGCTTTGGGTACGCTCGGCTACTAAGAATTCACCTGTTCTTCAGTCGGGTAGGACAGATGATGCTGATGTACAGTACAAAAATCAAACCCCTTTGAAGCCTGTCAGTCATCTCTTCTGAAGAGGATCCTGCACGTTGCCAGGAATGAGTATGAAAAAAGACTCTCTCCAGGAACTAGTCTTTGTTAATCACAACACCAGGTGCCTATCAAAACAGGGATTCCACTACGTAATTCCAAAGACTAGTAGCACGGTGTCCTCAACATGTAGAGCTCCACCTCCTCCCACCTACTGCAACATTTTACTTGTAATAACTGTATGGTTTTTAGAGTCTCAACTTGTGTAAGGTTAGAAATAGGCTGGCTAAACAGACACTAGATATAAGCAGGTTCTAGCAAGGCTAATATTTTTTCCACAGGAACGTGTTTAATATTTTAAAATATATTTACAACATAAGCACTAAGCATGTGTACTAACCACTTATTAAAGAAGTGTGGAGATCTCCATGCTATTCTGAATAAATGCACGTCCACTGTGACTGTTACAGAAGTGTACACATACCTGCTTTCCATCCACTTCGATATCTGCTACATAATTTTCAAAGACGGTGGGAACATACACTTCAGGGAACTGGTCTTTGCTAAATACAATCAGCAGACAGGTCTTTCCACAGGCACCATCACCCACTATAACCAGCTTTTTTCGAATGGCTGCCATAGCTGCAAAACAAAACGACAACTTATTAATTCTTCCACCGCAGCTTTTAACTGAGATGCTAATAATTAACAACTACTAAGTTTCCAATTAATAAGAACTTCTGAATTGGGTCTACATGTCTATTAGAGACACAGACAGATATTTGGAATCACAGAACTTCAAATTCCTACCTGTTTGAGAAAAACATTCCCCAGGACTTGACAACACACTGGCGAGCCACTGGGTGCAAAACTAATAGAAAGGAGAGCAGCCTGGGTTAGCATTGCTTTACCTATTCTAAAGGTTGGGATAGAAATGTCCAGAGATAGCGAGTGAGCAAGCAGCACTGTCCTAGAGCACCTTCTGAAAAGTGTCTTTCAGGTAACTGAATAAGAGAAGCTGCAATTTGAGGGAAGTAACGTTTTCTTGTCACGCCGAGTTGTCTTAACTACAAAGTGCCAGAAGCTGTGTGGAAGTCAGTTGGCCTGCAGAGCACTCTACTGCCACGTCAGAGCACCAACAGAAGGATCTCAAGGTACCCAGCCTGTCCCTCGAATTACAACCACCACACTGCAAAGGATTTTGGAAGTACGCATCCCACTCCTCAATCCACTTTCCTGGACATCGCTGTTATCAGGTTATTTTGCCTGTTATCAGCTTACATTAAGTAAAGGGGACACACCGAGGGAGACACTACCATGGTGCTCCGCACAGCTCTCTGCTGCTCAATATGTTGATATTGGCAACACAGAAGTCAGTGCGAACAGTGAGCTGTAAGTTTGTTAACAATATGAAGTTATTCCAGATAGTTCACTGTAAATATATACCAAATAATGCACACAAGGAGAAAAATTGTCCAAACTTCAAATTTGACGACACGGGGCTCTAAGCTGATGATTACATTTCATGAGAAATATATCAGATCAAGTATCAAGCCCCTGGAAATGTGAACTTATCAAGCTCCTGGAAACATAGCAGTCAAAAAGAACAACATGAAATAAGCAGGAACTGCTAGGAAGGGACCAGAGCAATGATAACGACCACTGTACAAATCCATGGCTTGCTCACATGCAACTTTGGCCTCAAAAAGATGTTATGAAATCTTGAATAGGTTTAGTGAAAGCCTAGAGTCAGGGTAGGACTGAAAGAGATGATTGTGTTGGATTTGGCAAATTTCTGCAAAGTGACAAGTGGCCCAAATAGTATGGATAGGTATTGATTGTTCATCATCACTTCCCACAAACGAATGCGAGGTGGTAATACAAAGATAGCAGAAAAGGTTTCAAGCCCACCAGAAGGCAATGAGCCTTGGGAACTCCAACAAGAAATTTATACAGGCCTAACGGAGACAGGGCAAGTACATGGAAGAAGCTTCCTACGTGTGTTAAAGAATGCAGAAACAGCAGCTGTCTTAGAAAATCTCCATAGTAAAACTACTTTGAGGCTGAGAGAGTACTTTGGGAAGCACTATAAATGTGCCTGCTCTCTTCTTTCTTTTCCCTAGGCATTTATTTGTGACCACTGAAGGAACAAGCCAGAGATTTAGGGAGGGACCTGGCTACAAGGGCCTGGAATGAGGACAGAGCCATAACTACTTTCTTCTCCATAACATGAAGGCACTCCAGGGGAAGCCGCTTAGTCATCCTGTGAAGCTTCCTGGAAACGGAGCAAACAGTAACGCCACCATAATACCTACCATTGCATGACCAAAATACCACAGAGGGAGCACCCGTGTGAGTTAATTTTTGCCGTGACGATCCCAGTACAAAGCTCTATGAGGATGACTAGGGCTGCTGATGAGGGGAGAAGGGCTCACAGAAGCACAGAAGAGAATTAAAAGACATAGCAAAAATGTTTTCTCCTTTCTGCCTCTTCTCTTGCCTTGTGAAATTAAGTAAAAAGGTAAAACAAACCATCTAAAAGCAACCTTTAGGTACTATGAGACAGTGAAGAAGCAGTGGATATTACAGAGATTCTGTACTTGTGCTCCAGGTGCAGAGAAGGGACCATTTCAGCCCATCAAGCAGCAAGGGCTCAAGGACTTGCAGAGCACAGCTTTGTCAGACACAACTGCTCAAGTAATCCAAATCTATCTCTAAAATGAGCTGCTTTCACCTTCTGAATACATATGTATACACACTCAAGTTATTCACCTTTGGGATTTGGGGTTATTTTTACATTTGTGGAAGGTTTACAATGATCCAAGCTTTAAAAAGGTTTTCTTTCAGTGGTTTTGGACAGTTTTGAATACTTTCTAGCAACGGTAATATTTGATTTTTACAGAACTGGAAATCATCTGTCCTCTGTACCAAGTCAAGATCAACTACTTACGAGCTCTACCTACTGTCAGCTTTATCTAATCTGCCCTTAAAAACTGTAATGCTGAGTCCTACAAAGCTCTGAAGGAAGGTTTACTCCTGTTTACTATGAGAAAGGAAGGTTTACTATGAGAAAATTTCCCCCAGTGTGTATCCTCAGCCTTCTTTGATGCAATATAAGCCCGCTACTGTTTATCCTATTTGTCATGGGCATAGGATAATAGATTATTCCCTTTCCCTCGTGCAGTTGAGAATACATGCCTTCATTTAGTCTTCTCTTCAGGCAAAACAATTCCAGTTTATTCAAGCCTTCTCTGTAAATCATATTTCCTAGACTTTCCTGTTGCTCCCTTCTGGGCACAGTCCAATTGGCACAAATTTACCAAAGCACGGAGCCCAAAGGCTGAATCCAGTATTTCACCTAGGGCTTTACCAACATTAATGAGAGACGAAGGATTATTTTATTGATCTGCCAGGATATACTGTTGCTTAAACACCATACTGGAAGTATATGTCTGTTTTGGTTTGGTTTTTTTTCCTCCCCAGAAGACAACACTGTTGATACATAGAGCTTTTAACTCATGATAACTCCCAGATTTTTTTCATTAGGACTGCTACATAGTAAGTTGCTCTCTATTCACACAGCTGAATGTTCTACTGTCATGCCTTTATTTATCCTTCGTCTGACTGATGTTTTATTCTACCTCCAAGTTCTAGTTCTGTCCTCCAGCTTAATCATAGCCTCTCTCAGATGCAAGTTTAATAATTATGATTCCCAGATAATTATCTAGGCCATTGATGAAACCACACTGGAGACAAAACACGTAGATGACAGAATGGGATAACCCGTCCTTCCTCAGTACCCTCCCTCCTCCTCCCTTCTGTGCTAGCAGCTGGGACTGTGGCCCTTGATCACTTGCGTTACCTGCAATAGCACCTAGGTTAGGTGACCTTTTCTGCATCACCTATGGATAACTGTCTTTTTCTGTGGATTATCAGATCAACTCTTCCTTTATCTTCCTCTAAATACTTCCGTCACTCTAGAAATTTTTTTTTTAAAGTGTCCCTTGACAGTTGAATCTCATTTTATGCTTTTGGCCTTCCTACATACTTATGCCCAGGGTCTACAAGAAAACTGCAATTCTGTAAAAAAGCCATCATTTAACATAGTGCTTTCTATAAACTCTCCCCTAAAAAAAACCAACCCAGCTTGAAAATTATATATAAAAAAAATTCAGGAGTTCTATTTGAATATCTTTTTCCTGAGAAAGAGATATTCACAAAACTCTCCCTGCCTGACTCTTCCCTGAGATCTGTTGACATTATTTGGACCCAACGTGAAAGACCACTCTGTCAATCAAGGTGCCCTTCAGCTGTATATGCTCAACTGCTTCCCTCCAACTGCCAAGGATCCACCCCATGAGACTCTCCCGTGCTCACAGTCCTTTATGTGCAGGTCAGTCACCAGGACATCTCAAACCTCCTGAACAGTCCCTTCTGTCTAGTACATCGAACATCTAGGTAATTAAAACTCCCTCATCACCAACTTCTACAGGATTCTGCCACGATGCTCACAAAAAGCCTTATCTTTTCTTGGTGACCTGTGGCATCCTCGTTTTTTTTACTTTAGCTTCACCTTCCAGAGCATTACCACAGAAGAATTCCCTCTGCATAATGTCCTTGGAACAAATGCGCTGTATAAAATTCAATTCAGGATGGATGCAAAGATCACCACTTAAATCTTTGAAGCTTCCGCTTGTCTCCAAAGTCCTAGGAGTTACTTTAGATTTGCTTACCTCAATCGTTCCCCTGGACATCCAGCACAGGCTGAGGCTAGTTTGTTTGTGGACCTCAACAAATTTTCAGAAACAGCTCAAATTATAAATGCTGGGTAGACAGAGACACCTCAGGATGTCAGGTCTGATCACTGGATAGAGCCTTCCATCAACGTTGGAAGGAAGTCACCAAACATCACAACCGCTTCTTTCTTCCTGACATCAGTGGTTACAAACTTTACAGCTTTGTGGTACTTGAAGTTTCTTCTCTACTGGTGAGGTAGACCCTTACTCGCTGCCTGAACAATATACTTCACTTCTATTCAACACGTGGATGTTCAAGGATGGAACACTGCTGCTGGGCCTGCACCCAACTTTCTCCTTGTAACAGATTCATCTTGTCTGTATCGCTGAAGGTCTCCATGCGTATGGAAATTGTTCTAGTGGTGCCACCTGTCCAAAACCCTCAATTTGTTCTTCAAATTTTAGCAGATATTTGGCCACAGGAACAGCATCTTGTAATCCATGCATAAAGCATATTTACAATACTAATTTCCTAATTTAGAGGATTCAGTGTGCAGATCATCTTTTAGCTAATTATTTGTAGTTAAAATAAATACATTCCTATCCAGTGGGTAGCTATAAGGGATTTTGAGGCCTGGCAAATACTCAGAAAAGCAACATCTCCGCAGCACCATAGAGAAAAAAACCTGACTGCTTAGAACAGAGCTACATCTTAGTGTTGTATATCACAAGGATAACACATTCACAGCAGTCGTGTCTTTCTGCTGCATTTTGACATGCTCTGGTTTTCTTAATCAACTATTCTGAAGCCTGGAAATAAATGAAATTCGGACCAGCAGAGTGTTTCGAGAGGAATCAAAAAGCGCTTTGCTAGCAATTTTCATTTAAGGTGTACGGTACCTACATTAGATGCAAGTTAGTATTTGCTGCAGTACAGCCTATCACCAGTGAGTATGTGTCTACATTTAGAGGTAAAAAAAACTATACGAACTACCTAAGAGATATTACAAATAGACCAAATCCAAGCCGCCACTACCTCACTGTAACTGAACACAAGTACTACACATTCATCCTTTTATGCAATGCATAGAGCAGGGACAGACCAATAAATACAGAAAGCTGCTGGAACAGCATCACAGATGATGCACACAGAACATTAGGCAAGAAATATTCTATCCCAATTACTGTAACGGAATGGCTGCAGTGATCTTCTAGGGGAATCTGTGCCATTTTCTGCAGCAGGATGACAGATCTGCAATTTTTCCTACCCTTAAATGAGCCACTCCTCCCACCTTTGCATTTATAGGATTCTTAAAACCAGCTAGTCTCATAGATTCAAAGTGGAAACTCTCACAATATGACACAAGTGACTCATCTGAATGGAAGAAATTCAATTATGACATTTCCTCAACCTAGGCCAGTGCCTTTCACAGGTATTACAAGAGCTTTAGACATCGTTTACTCAATCCCACTAACATCACAGGAGGTTACAACACAAGGAGCTCCTGTTTGCTGAGTTGCCACACTAATACCCTTGTTACATGAGGCTGCTATTTCTAAGTGCAGTGAGGCTCCAAGACTCATGCAGCATAAAGCACTGCTTGTTAAGAGAATCTAGCAAATACTGCAGAAGAATGAGAAATAGGGAAAATATTTTTGTCCTTGTTTTAAATGTACTCCCCCCCTAAGTATTATTGTTTACTGCCATGGAATTTGCCTCTTCACTTCAGCACGCTATTTATTTTTCCAAGGAACAACATTTCCAGTGCCTCCTCTCCTGCAAATCCCAAGGCCACACAGCACGAGTGAGGATCACAGAATCATAGAATGGTTTGGGTTGGAAGGAACCCGAACATCTAATTCCAACACCCCTGCCATGGGCAGGGACACCTCCCACTAGATCAGGTTGCCAAAGCCCCATCCAGCCTGGCCTTGAACCCCTCCAAGGATGGGGCAGCCACAACTTCCCTGGGCAACCTGTTCCAGTGCCTCACTACCCTTACAGTAAAGAATTTCTTCCTAATATCCAATCTAAATCTACCCTCTTTCAGTTTGAAACCGTGGACACGCTGTTGATATTCTGAAGTTGGATAAACTGGTAACAAACATGGCAGGTTTGCCTGTTTCGCTCTGGATCTCATCCTGGAGAAAGTAATAAGGTGGAAGAAACAGACTTTTACCATCACATAGGTATCCCAACTAGATTTCATGTCAATTACCAATCAACTACTACCGACTTTATATTGCCTGCTATATCATTTGGGCAGATCCTTTGTATAAAGTTCTGTCAAAAAAGATCTGGATGATTACTGCATATGTTAGCAAGAACTCAGCAGAAGCAGTTCAGCAGGACCATTAATGATGTTTCTGATGTTGAGGGGAAAACACCTTTTAAATTCTCTCTCACCTAATCTTGCTGAAGTCCTTAAAACCAAAATTTTGGAAAGCAAGGGTTTTGAAATCTTGTAAACACTGCTTTGCTGCTGACTCCTCCACACTCAGCAATTGAACAGTTGGCCATTGAGCAAATTATAGCCTGGGACTCTTCTCACTTGCGTCATTTCCCTCTTCATTCAGTCTGCCCTGCCCTGGGGTCATCAGGAGGAACACGAGCAAGGCTCAGGGACCAGAAGACGAAATCCTGCTCAAGCATCCCCCATCCTGACTAGACAAGCCCTGCCCTCTACCTACCACAGGGGAGAACTGCCTCTGTGCCAGGACCTGAATTTACTCTTAAAATATTCGACTTGAATAAAAGTTTGAGGGGGAGGAGGAATGAGTTTCCCCAAAGACTGCAGTGATGAAGACGACATGGACGAGCACGCTTTTCCCACAGTTTTCTTCTGGCTGTTCAGCAAGGTCTGTCATCAAAACTGAGAACTACCTGAATCTCAAAACAGTTTGGAGCAGAAAGCAGATCAGCCCAAAAGCAAACAGGTCTGCTTTTAGGGCAGCTGTATACAGATAGTGAAGAAACTGAGATTGAATATGTAGCGTTTGGGCAGGGGAAATGGTCCAAAGACCATGAGCAGAGAATAGGGAGTGGGCAGGCAAACAGGCCAGGAGGATGGCAGAAGGACGTAACCACTCAAATCCACCCTCCTCTACAGCAGAATTCAGGATTCCCACATCTCCCAGCTGCTTAATTGCCAACAGGAGGCAAGCTTCTCAACCTTATCCTCCACTGAAGTCCCAGTGGAAAATGTCAGCAACTATATACATTTTGTAATTTTTTTTTGCCACAACGCTTTTCATTAGTGAAAGTAGGTATAAACAAATGTCAGAAACACTGGAGTTTACTAACAAAATGCTATTCATGCTACCTTGAATCAGCTCCTTTGAGCATACATAAGCCTATGTGTGCTATCATGCCAGTTTTTTCTCACCACATAACCCATACATGATGGGCTATGCTCTTAAATAGCAATAGTTGTGAAGTAAAGGAAACTATGACCCCATTTCACCTCTTACAGGAGTTGCAAAATGGGTAGCAAACAGCCATGGAACTGCAATAAGAGTAAAAAAAAAAACCCAACCAAAAACAAACAAAAACCCCCAACTACCACGAAAAAAAGTGATTTGATCACATAAAGGAGTTAAGATACAACCCATGCTTCTGCTACAGGGTTCCTAAAAGATCGTGGAAAAACCACATACATCAAAACATACTGCAAGTGACTACTTATTTATTGTCTTTATTTCTGAAGACATCTAGAATAGAACTCATCTGTACAGCTGCACTGAAAGGAAAGCCAGATGAACTCCATGCTCAGAGTGACCACGCTCATTTGGTACCATGTACAACTTGAAATCAAGTACTACTGGGGTAGAAATACAGTTCAATTACAAGCCATTGGAATACAAACACTAATAACAGGAATGCAGTCACCACTACGAAGGAGACAGTCAACACATCTTATTTCAGTAATTGAAATTTACTTAATTGTGTGCAAATTTGCCTGTGGACACCTGCATTCATAAATTGATAAGCCACGTTATTTAAAGCTTTGCTAACAAGGCCTTTGGGAAACAACTACATTTATATTCCTTGCAGCATCCAGCACATAAAGCAGTTTGACAGTACTGCAAAATAGACCTATTTCCAACTACGGTGCTATGTGGGAGCAGTTGGTAAGAAAAAGATATCTGCTGGGGTTTTTTTGGAGGGTTATATATGAAATTTAACACTTAAAAAAAGTCACAAAGCTGGCAAAGCACAGGGCAGGCTACTGATGTTGCACATTAAATGTAATCCACAGTGGAACAGAAAATTTCTATGATAAGATTGAAACACAATTGAAAAAATGACACAGGAGATCAGTGTAGTATCCAATGGGATTAAAATACTGGACACAGGTCCTTCAGGAAGGTCCTTGGACAGGGTGAACAGAGCATTCAGCTTTCTACTAGCAGTTTATTCAGACTGTGTTAACCATGCTCAAGTCTGGCAAGTTTTACTAGTTTAGGAAAAGTGCTTTGCAAACATAGCTGTACATTTCCAGAGCCAGCTTTAAATGGGGAGCAGTATGGCTGTGTTACAACCTTAGCTAATAAACCTCACCAGGTCTCAGCTAACTCCACAAATAACCAGCTCAAGCCTCTTTGCACCACATCACCAGAAGTGGGAGCAGTGTCAGCTTAACTGCATTAGGTCTTAACAACATTGGTTCAGTGCCAGCCCTGGTGAACCCTTAATGACTGATTAATTTTATACAGTCATCAAGAGTTATCCAAAAGTACAAAACTGGTGTTTAATAAGCAATGCTTTTCAGTTAAGCAAAGAGTGTGTTGTTTATGCTGCCTCTAAGATAGCCGGGATAGGGCAGGAGATACCTCATCCGGCATAAAGTCTGCCAGAGCAAAGTTTTTGAGGAAACCTGAATCGGCAGGCAGTACTAGATCCGTGCTGTGTGTCATGCGGACACAGTACGTCTAATCTGAGATATCATGTGAAGCTCAAAGCTGGATTCATCCTATCAAATTACAGCCTTTGCCCTTGCTTTCCTCTTCAGGATAAATCCTGTATGACAACATACAATTCATCTGACTCTCAGAGAAGAAAATTGCTTCGGATTCTGATAACTTTTCTTGACTTCTAACCACCACAGGAAAGAGCAAAACATTTTGCTTTATTCTCCTTCCCTGTACTTCACCCATGCTTTACAGGAACAACGCCTCAGCACAATCAAACTCTCCAAGGAAAAGACAAACTATCTTTTGCTAAAACACCCAAGCCATAACCTGTGCAACCCTCTATACCCGGCACTGTGTCCCGCAAGCACCTCCAGCACGGACACTGACCAGGGGACCAACTTGTCCCTGCAGCTAAACTTATATTTGCTACATCTAGAGACTCACAGACCACCCCTCACTACAGGTCTACACACACATAAAAACAGATAGGTTGCCTTGGGACTTCAGCGTCTCCACCTCAGCGTCTGGCATTCAGGACCAGCTTAGGAGTGGATTCCTACAGAAAAGCTTAAGAGGAAAAAGGACCAAGAAGCCTCCCCCTCCATGCTCTCCATCCTCCAACCATTTTCATCTCAGGAGCTTCTTGGGTCAGACGTTGTTCCCATGAATTTGGTAACCTCAAAGATTTCTCTTCCATGAGTTTGTACAGACTCCCTTTGAACCCATGTAAACTTCCAGCACTCACAACATCCTGTTGGAGTGAGTTCCCACAGCTTAATTACACATTGTGTGTAAAGCCACTTCCTTCAAATTCAAGATTGTCCCTATTAATTTCTTTTACCGCCTCCTAACTCCAAAATGGGAAGAGAATGAACAGTTTACCTCACTCACCTCCTTTCTGCTTCTCACATAACAGACTTTCCAGACTGAAGCATCCTAGCATAGAGTTGTTGAGTTTTGTTGGTTTTTTGTTTTTTTTTTAATACCTTTACATCTTTGACAGTAGCATCTGGCTGATCTATCAGCTGTCTGCTCCTAGCATAAGGAGTAACAAAGTGGTAGAGGTGTTACGGCAAAGTGCCTCAGCCAGGAGGGCCCTTGGAAGCCCAGGTACCTTCCCGTCCCACACCATCCATTGCGGCCCCAAATGCAGCAGGGCCAGTACTGCATCCCAGAGACAGCCCCGCTTTGACAAGTGTGTGCTGTTGTATCCCCTCACACCGTACCAGAGAACCACGCCCTGAGCTGCATTTCAAGCGCAAACAAGCTGCAGCTTGGTTGTTCCCCGGTACAGGTTTCACTCTTTGCATTAACTCAAGTGCAGATGATCTTGACGTTAAAACAGGCGATAACAGAGAATCCCCTGCCATGCTTCTTGCTCCAGCAGTTAAGTTACATTTTCTGCATTATCAATCCAGTTTTATTTGTCACTTCCCATTTATTTGGCCTCTGCAAATTTCTTCATACTCGTATTTTGTGTTTTTTCCAGGTGACTGGTAAGAAATACAGCCCAAGAGGTAACTCCTTCATGCTCTCACTAAGCACAGATTCACTTGAGTCTCCGCTTGCCTCTTAAAGCTGTCCTCTTTCTACTAAATTTAATAGGAACCGTATTGATTTTGTACTGGCTTGTTTCTCACTGAAAATGACATGCAATTACTGTCAAGTGCTAACCGAAGGCTAAAATGAACACCTGTACTTAAGAACCAAACTGAAACAATTAACACTAATTGTTTCTATTTCCCCCAGTCCAGGTTGAGTGACACTGCCTTAATTCCTTCCTGAACGCTTTGTTACTTATTCCATTATTGTACCTGGGATTGATGTCTTAGTCTGATGGGATTATAATCATTAAGGTTGTCCCACTTCTCTTCATTATTACTGCATATTAGCATCCTTTCAAACTCCTTAAACTGCTGCAGTATGTAAAGAGCTTTCTGGAAAAAAACCCATTATATAAAACCCCTCTATTTTCAGGCCACAGATCTTCAGAGCTGAGTTATATATATCAAAACAGAGGTGTCAATTACCAAATCTGGTCAGATTAGGCATACAATACCATTCAACCTTTTTTTTTTAATTTAAAGAGCTAATCAAAATACCTGATTACAGGGAAGTTCCCTGTGTACAGATAAATAACTGGCAAAAGATAGGAAACTAGATAGAAAGAAATGCTCAGCTCTCACAGAAGACCAACCTGCACAGCTCGACATTCCTAAATGACCTGAAAAAGCAAGGAAAAATAGCAATACAACAAAATTTACTGATGATGCCAAGATCTTCAGGTAATAAAGGCAAGGGCTTACTGTGATGAATTTCAGAACCTTAACAGACTCTGTGCCCAAGCAATAAAATTTGAAATAGATAAATGTGAAGTGATACGCAAAGTAAAAACCAGATTCAGCTTCCTCTATGAAATGATGGACCAGGAACTGATCACTGCTACTCAAGGGCAATATTTTAGGGTTATATAGTTAACTCCTTTAAAATACATGCTCAACACTCTGAAGAGCTAAAAAAAATTAAATAAATTAAAATGCCAGTATTAAGAACTAGGAAAAAATGAACAAACCAGAAATCACTGAGCTGATGTAGGAATCCACAAGCCTGCCTGCATTTTTTGGCTCTGTGTGCAGTTGTGATCCTCCCCGTGTCAAAAAGCTGTAAAGGAACTGGAAATGACTCAAAGCAGGGCAGCATGGATGATTAAACTGTAGAACAGTGTCCCTATGAAGAACAACCACGGCAGAACTGGAAAAAGGGCAATCTGGAAGAGACGCAACCAAGGAAGAAAACAACTACGGACACTTCTCTAATAGGATCCTAAGCAGCGGTGAGAAACACTGGGGCCTGAGCGTTCAGTCTTTGCAAGGACAAGGGCACACGGGACGAGCCAGGTTCAAAGCAAAGGCAGGCCTCGCCTCCTAGCAGGGCACATAGCAAGGCTTCGCTCCTTCTACCACATTTCAACTTTTTAGATCCATAATTTCTTAGTCACAGGTTTCTCTTCTGACTCCTTCTTTCTCCTAGTTACTTTTCATGCTTTTGAGCTTCTGTTTCGTATTTTCTACTTTCTGTTTCTACTTTTCTCCTATTTCATCTGTAGGGCTTTCTTGCATTGTTTTTTAAGTGCAAACAAAACAGATGCTTTCATTTCCTTTCCAAGTCAGGCTATTTAATTAGCTTTCAACACTTGATTGGGGAAAAATATCGCAAAAGGAGGTTCCTGAAACATCTTTTTTAGGCCAAAAATCGTTAAAAACTAAAACAGCAATATGTGCAAGCAAACCCCTCTGTTTTAGCATTGTCACCCTGCATCCTGTTTTGCAAACACCAAGCTTAGCAAGAAGGTCCTCCTGGTCTACTGCAAGTTTCCTTTGTTCTTGACTATCTGCAAAGTTCACCCTATGCTGTTCACCTCCCTATTTCTATATAATTAGTAAATTAACACCATTTCAGAACCCAGGGAAGACGACTAATTCCAGCACTTCTCCCCTGCCTTAACTCTACCGTGACAAGTCCGTCTTCAAGGCTGAAGGCAAAGCTGGGACAACAGGGGCAGAAAGTAGTATTTTGTCCTCAGGACCTGTGGCTGCCATTGCTGTCCTTCCACACTCACTTAATCTTATTACTTTGCCCCTACTGACCAGATCTTTGTTATCTGCAGGTACGATGACTTATGAGAGCACTTCTCTTATGCAATACCGAGCCCCAAGATTACTTCACACAAAATGAGATTAGGGCTTAATATTGAGGTAATTATAGCAGTTCTGTGGATTTCCACTCGTGCAATCAGCAAAATGCTTTGCATTTGTGACTTTTTTTTTTTTTCTTGGTATCCTCTCTGGCCAGGCACCTCCAGCACGTCAAAGAGAACTTGGGGCACCCACACGCTGACCAAGGCAGGTTCTGCTTGGGTGACATTGCTCTTTTTAGGCACCCACCACTGCCCCGCAGCTGGCAGCAGAAGCATGTATGGACAAGAGATACTAACACTATATCTTCCAGACAACCATCTTTTTGTACCCATAGCTGACACTCTCACCTGTGTTCCCCCTCTGTTCCCACCACAAGACATCGGTTGAGATTGCACTGGTTCAGATCAAACACCCGCCAAGTCCAGCACCATGCCTGACACATGCAGGGTTCTCAGATGACTGAGTAAAAGCAGGAGCAAAGGCACTGATACTTCTGCAAGTGTATTTTCTCAGTTTCCAGCTTGGCAGTATTCTTAGTTTTGTTAATCTTCGTGCTCAACAGCCCATTTGATAGCATTTTCTTCTGTGATTTAATCTGTTTGATTCTGAAGTCATGTAAATCATTGTCATTCAAAGCACTTCGTGGTGCTGCATTCTGCGGTCTCAGTACTGACTGCAGGAAAAGCACCGTTGGTTTTGATCTGGACCGGACTGTGGTCAGTCATGTCTGTGCCGAGCTGAAGGGTTCAAATCTTTTTAAGCATCCCTTGTACGGAATCCATTCCTTATCCCTGATCATTCTTCTCAGCCTCCTCCTTGCTTTTCCAGTTGCACTGTATCTCAAAGTCCATCTTGCTTTGTGCAAAATCACAGCAATCAGTGTGCTAAGAACTGAGAGCCATGATGCTATCCCTCTGTTTTCTTCTTTATTCCTTTCCCCAAAGCCCCAGTGATCATATGATCACTCTGGAACACTAAACTTCCATTTTCACAGAATTATGACAAGCTCTTTCTCATAAGTAGCAATAATTAACTTTCACCCCAACGGTGCATAAACAAACTAAGATTTTTTTTTTTCTTCCCCAACTTTGCATTTATCTGGAACAAATTTCATTTGACATTTTACTGCCTGTATTTTGGTGTCAGAAATCTGAGCTGCAATTCTTCCTAGTCAGCTCTTGTCTTTTCTTCCCTTACTACTTAACACCCTTCTCACCAGATCATTTATGAGTATGCTGAAAAATATAGGTGCAACACAGATCCCAATTCTTCTCTTGTCCCAAACTTCCCTTCTCTGTGCTTGTCAAGTCATTCAAAAACTCCAGTAAATTTAAGCAGTGCCGTTTCCTTTGCAAAAGCCATGTTGACTTTCTCCCACCATAAGTCCATCTGTTTACATTTTTTTTTTAGAATTTATTTTTAAAACAGGCATTGAACTCCGTGATCTCCTGCTGAACTATCTTTAAGAACTGCTACCTCGTAAGCCAACTTCCTACTTCTCTGGCTTCAAGGTATTAAGTGAGAAGTTACATAGCGTAATTAATAATTCCGTCATCTCATCCCTGAGTTTCCTTTGGAACCCTTGGGCAAGCACCATCTGGTCTTGGCATTTTGCAACTATATTTATCATTTTGCTCTAAACACTTATTTGCTGACACTTCAAGCAGAGACAGATCTTCCAATAAGTCCTGTTCCCCATAAAGAGAATTTCTGGCATAGGAACCTCTTTGGACTCCTCCACAGTAAATAGGAATGCACATAAGTCATTTAGCTTTCTACTGATGGCTTCACCATCAAATATTTCTTTTACTTCTTCATCATCTACTGGCCCTCTAGACTCCAGCACCTTTCTTGCTTCTGATGTACTTGGAAAATATTTTTTTTTTTTTTTGCTATTAGTATGATGTTGCTCAGAGTCTTTCTGGCAGGTCCTTATATTTTTCATCTGACTTGCTAGAGTTCACGTTGTTATTTACTTTTCTAGTCAATTTCATGACTTGAACTTTCTGAAGGCTGTATTCTTATTTCTCATACTTTCTTTATCCCAAACTGCATGCTCATTCTCATCTGTCAACATTCCACAGTATAATTTAAAATCTTCCCAACAACATTTTCAATTTGAAGCGCAGAAGCCTAGTTCTTCTGTGGTTTACATGGAACTCAGCCTTTCCAAACAGCTTTTGGACTGAGGTTCAAAAAACGAGCCAATTCACTTTGTCAGTACTAAGTCAGGATCCTACTGTAAGACGGCCTTCTCATCTCACACGATTTCTACAGAGCAGGCAGATGGTGAAGACCAAAGAGCCTCCAGGTGTAAAATATAAGAAAAACGAAATGTTAGCAAGGAATGCAAACAGAGATAACTGGTACTTGGAGAGCTGCTAGTTTTTTCAAACCACTGACACACACAAAGACAACCTTCCTCAAAACTGTGAAGAGGAGGAATCACTTTGTACACATCCACACTAGAGATCTGCTCCAAATGTGGCAGTTCAATCAGTCAGTACACGGTCAGGTGAGGCAGGACTATTTATTGTTGCAAAGCACTGCTAATTAACTGAGCAAAGAGATTGAATTCAGCCCTATTTCTGATTAAAAACAACGATAAAAAAAAGCAAACAAAACCCCCACAACCATCAGAGCTTGAGGAAAGCAAGACCTCATTCATTGTGGGTGTACTGCCCAATTTTCCTCGGTATATTAGTGACTCTCCATCTGTTCCTTCTACTAGGGACCTTGGTCATGAAGCCTGGTCGGAGAAAGACAGTGAACCTTGTTCTGATTAGTTTAATTAGATGATTCACTTACGAAGGACTGGCTGTTAGTTGTGTGTACGCAACAATGGATGGCAACTATCTTAATTAAAAGGTGGTCTATGGATACCTTAGTTCTTTTACTGTCTCAAATACCTTCCTCAAGTGAAAACATGGTGATAGGAAAATGACAGAAGAGAGGACAGACAGATCAGAGTTGCTCTACCAACTTCAATTATGCTTTTGGTAGCTTTTGTTCACAGTTCAGAATGAGGTGGGAACAGAGACGACATCAAGACCAGAAGGCACCCGGACATCTAACAATGGTGTAAAATGGCTTAAAGCAACGATAATTTAACCAGTGTACCGGAGGCAGTCTTTTGAGATATCTGCGCTTACTTTTGAGATGAACCCAAAAGTAGTAAGCAGCTACTTCTTTCTACATAGCTATTTATACAGTGCTCAGTGTTGCAGGAGAGGGACCACACCAACAGGCAAAGAGCAGAGGATTTTCATTGTGCGTTCAGGTGTGCGCATGTGCACTGCTGTATCCCTGGGAATGAAGGTAAGCAGCCATTAGGTGCATTTATTTTGCACAGCACTCTTCTGTATTACAGGGTTTCACCCTCACTACTTGTTTACTAAAACAGACTCATCACAGATCAATTCAAGATTAAAAGTGCATGCTGGCTAGCCTTATCGACATGCTAACTTCCTCAAACTCACTGATTAAACTTTTCCTCCACATTAGCTAAACTGCGTTTGAAGATAAGTCGTAAGACAACAGAGCAGTACATAAGAGTTTAAATGGATGTGGAATAACACATGAGCCAGATTAGAGTTTAGTATAAAAGGTAGAAAATAGTGTCTGAGCAGAGACTTGGAAAGAACCTAATGATATCACAGCAGCAGGGAATAAAATATTTCAGAGAGATTGAATGAGAAGATAAAATAGGCTAGTGAGGAAGTAGTAGCTAAGCTCAGAAATTTCTAGGGCTGAGTGGACCACAGAAGAGCCATCAGGGTTCGGGGCAACATAAATATGTTGTAAGAAAAAGGCAAAGTGTAGGAAGCAGGAAAAACAAGAGTTACCTAAAAAAAAGAGGAAAGGCGACGATATTTCTAAGCCCCTCCAAACTATCAAATTGTTTTTATTTGGAATTTACTTATCTGAAGAGCCATCGCTAGTCCTACATCCTGGTGGCAGTTAAGATCATTTAGGATGTTTTTACTGTCAATTCCTGGCTCGGAGAACTCCCCGCCTCTGGCGCTCAATTGCAGTGGCACTCAGCCAGAGCATGAGTTTGGTGAATGAGGAGGGATAATATAAGAGTGGCTCGGTTGAGCCCTCTGACTGAATTTCTTTTGCCCCTCGTGTGAAGGTGCATTTATGTCTTGAGAAATTATTAAAAAAAAAACCCACCCAAACCAACAAACACATATTCTAGTGTTAAATGATACAAATCGCCCATTAAAATTAATTTATGTCAAGCATTTATGCTGAATATGCTGTTAGGCATTCCAGTGAACTAATTAAAATGAAATAAGGCTAATGGCAACTTTTCTTTTTTTAAACGCGCAACCTCGGTCCAAATCGGAGCCAGAATTAGTCTGCCTATTTGAAAAAGAAATGCTAGTGCTGTGTGGCTGGAGAGTTGGGTAAGGGCAGAAGAGGGCTGGAGGAGGGCACACAGGTGCATTCGGAGAGCCTTCAACAGAAAGTAAGTATTTTCATGAACAATCTTTCCAGGGAGGGAGAGACTTCATATCTCCCTACTGAAAAAAAAATTCCAAAATGAAGCTATTGGAGAAACCAATACTTTGAGTCACAAACAATGTTTAGAACAAGAAAAACTGATTTTTGAGATAAAAATTAGAAGAAGATCCCTGTTTTAAAAATCCACACTGACAGCAGAATTGTTACCTAGTTTAAGCTCTGTGGGAAAAACCAGCAACAACTAATCCAACATTCCCTAGGCAGGTCCTAGGATTCGGTTTTCTCCGAATCCTGCATCACATACAGAAAGGATGGGTGGGAAGCACTGCTCATGAAGGGTTCCCTGCCACAAACAGGTGAGCTGTACCAGGAGAGAAACAAAAGCTGGATATGAGGCAGCAACTGAAAACAAACAAATCCCCACTCCAGACACCTCGCAGAGACAGACTTCAAGGGATACCTAAGTAGTTAAGGCATCGTTTGACTGGGAAAAATACTTTGTCCTGAGTCTGTAATAACTTTAACTCCGTAGACCTCTATAATAAGTTTCTTGGGTTTTTTTTTTTTTTTAGACCCACAGACAACTGAAGTAGTCCCGGGGCTCCTCTCGCCCCTGCAGGAACGGCCTTCCGGGCAAAAAAGGTTTAGGCACCGTTTAATTTTAAGCTGGGCAATTTTCAGTCTAAGGCAAGGCTGTCGTGGCACACAAAGCCGACCGTGCTAACAGTCCGTTTTAACCCCAGACCGAGCTCTTTTTGCTACACACTTGTCCGCGTGCCCTCGGCCTGCTGAGGCTGCACCGGCTCCGGTAAAAAAAACCAAACCAAAACACAAAACAAACCAACGAACACCTCTCCATTAAAAGTTTTCAGTTAGGCTCCGAAAGGCGGTTTCTCCCCTGACCAGAAGTTTGAACGCCGACGCGACCCGGGAGGGATTGCGGGATTTCCGCCGGCGCTGGCGCCCCCGGCCCGGCGGGGGGCGCGGGGTGAGGGTGTGTGTGGGGAGGTAACCCCCCGGGGGCGACCCACGCGTGGCGACGCGGCCCCGGCTCACCCC
>VWZL01000296.1:87531-100203 GCA_013396915.1 Stercorarius parasiticus | reverse complement strand
CCCCCCGCGCGCCCCGCCCTACGTCCAATCGGGGGCGGCCCGGGCGCGGGGGTTGCCGGGAAGGGGCGCTATAAAAGCCCGGGTGCTATTTACGCCGTGCTGGGCGGGTTGTTGCGCCTGCGCTCGGCGCATAGCTTACGCCGCCGATGGGGGCCCGCAGGTTTCAACCGCCCCCTGAGGCTGCTTGCGGTGGAGGGGAGATGTGGGAACGCACGTGCGCGCTTCTTCTGCTTGTCTTCCAGCCGTGGGGCTCGCTTCGGGCCCAGCAGTGTGTCCTGTGGACAACCGTCCCCATTGGGCATGGCTCTCCAGCTGGGCCTTGCTAGGCCAGGGGAAGGCAGCTGTGGTGGGGAGGTTGTGGTATCAGGGTACCACGTTTGTCCCCAGGCCTTTCAGGTGAGGTTCTTGGGGCTGGGAGGTTGTTGCCAGTTTTTTTAGTGTTGAGTAGGTAGGCTCTGCTGGTGACAAAAACTGAGCAGAGCTGGAGGAAGCTAAGGAGCTCTTGGGCAGTGAGCGCAGGAGAGAGAAGTCTGCACCGTGTCTTGCTGCTAGGATCTTCTGAGCATGTCTTTGGAATGTGTGATGGCAGGGATTGCCCTTATCTTGGGATGCAGAGCCCCTGAGGTTGATGCAGTGCCTCCTTTGTGCCCTGGAGGAAGGGTACTGTGATAATTTGGTGCCTTTTTTTCCTCCTTGCCCACCTGAGAAGGTTGAACAGGTGCAGCTGGCCTTAGGGGACTCAGACATTGCTTCGTGTATGGAGGGGATTGATGACAGTCAGCCTCTGCACATCCCTCTCAAAAGTTCTGTTGTGCAACAGGCACGGTAGCCTTTAGCTGGCATTTGGGGATAGCTAACTTAATCCAGGTTCCCTTGAGGGAAACTGAGTGCTGTGCCAATCCTGGTACGTGATCCTGTTAATAGGTGCTTTTTCCCATCCCCGTTCCCTCCTTACTTGATGGCATTTGCATTGCTGGCTAACTTTAGACTGGCCTTTTTATGGACTACTCTCTGGTGTCTGTAGAGGAAGGAACTGCTTAACCCCTGTCAGTAAGCCTGTCGCTGGGACTAGCTTGCTCTCTGAAGCGTTGCAAGGGAGCTGACTTTCTTAAACAAACATTTGATACAAACTGATAAGTGGTTTTAATGTGTAGAGCTTGGTACTGATTCTCGACAGACAGTTGACAGCGTTTGTGGTCATGAGGCGCTGTGATAGTTTGTCCTGTGGGGTGACTGGTACACCTCCACCTCTGATGTTACAGGAGCACTGAGACAGAAGTTCATTTGTCTTAAGTCAGTAGTGAAATTACCTGTGTGGTTTGGACATCAGCGTGGTGGGGCTCTAACCACAAATCAGATATTCCTAGGTTCTTTTAATAATCTTTTTTTAAAATTATTACTGTCTGATAGAGATCCTTGTGGGCTACTACTTTTTTATGGTCTATTGGGAAGTCTGGCCTTTGTTTACAAAACATTGTTGGGTGTTTTGATCATGGTGTGTGTGTCCTCCTTTTCCTGCAGCAGTATCTCCTTGCGCAAGGCAGAGACCTCAATGTGTTTGGATGGGCCTGTGGCTCCTGGTCCTGCTCTCTCAGGTGAGCACTGTTCAAGTGGGCATCATGTTAATCGGAGTGCTTCAGGAGCCACTTTGTTGCAATTTGGTAAATGGATAGCTTTTAATGGATCAGCACTTTGATTTTAACAAAGATGGTAGCCAGCAAGCTCTACTACTGGCTATGTGGATCCTTAGTCTAACTCTCTCTGTAAACCATGCCTTTTGAAGGTGTCTGTAGTGCGAACTTGCCACATTCTCTTCTCTTTGTCTCACGTGTGTGTCGTGGTTCAAAACAAAGTCTTCATCCTGACTTTCATGTTACAGCCAGGACCCCACTAGGCGTCAGCTTCAAGGATGAGAAGGTAGTAGAGAGATGTAGCTCTTCTCACATGACATGTGGAGACTTCATTTGTGAGTTAAAGGAATGTATTCTGAAACAGTTTGGTCATAAATGTCTCTCTTTTTTTTTTTCTCTCCAGTTTATTTTTTGCCAAGATAAGACTCCATACAGGGGAAAAAAGTTTCTTAACTGATAGCCAGGAACAGCTGAAACATCCGAGAATATCTTTCGCAGATATTTTTATTACAGAGATACCTTTTGCAATCAATTCCACTGAAGTCAGGCAGTCTCTGAAGTGTGTTTATAGCTATCAGAAAAAGCAACAAAAACTGTGAGGAAGTAATAGGAAGCATTAACTAATAAGATTTTTTTTTTCCTTAGGGAGTATAACATGGGTTATGTTTTTAGTCAACCTACACACTTGATTGAAGAGCAAACATAGTTTTTGTGTCAGGAAACAAGGAGAGCACCACAGCATGACATTATTCAGCAAAAGTAATCTGTAACTTACCAGCTCAAATGTTTTCTGTTAGTTAATTGTATCATAATTTGCTTTTATAATTTTTTTTCTATATACCATTCCCAGTTTCCTGCTTACCAACATAATATGATGGCATGTGAATGTTGTCTCTGATTTAGAATTACAAGCTGAGCAGTGTTAAGCATCTGTCTACCCCCAGAAAAGTATATTTGTATGGTGGTGGTGTATGTTGTTTGTTTGGTTTTTTTAAGGAAAAAAAAATAAATCCCCAACAACTTACCTTTCCAAGCTGATTTGGATATCCAGCACCTCTTAAAGTCACGAACTTTCATCTGAACCCAGGCTGCTCAGATTCAGAAAGGATGAAAATTAGCAGGTCAAACCCACTCCAAACATGTTAAGTGTCTTCCCAGGTTCCTCCTGTGTGGCCTAATTAAGCAAATAGGAACTCTCTCAGTGGTGCCAGTATAAAAAAAATGTAAAAGCAGTAGAGTCCAAACCAAAAGGAGATCTATTTCTTCCATTTAGGACATCAGTCTTCCTCTCTCCCCAGTCTACACAGCATTTAGGCCAAACGCAGGTGTTGATGAAGTCATTTTTTGACCTGTCTCACAGGTAAAGAAGCCTGAAGGGCAAGCTGCCTGTCTGAAGTCCTAAAGGAAGTGGTCACCTCGAAATCCAGTCCTTTAGCATCCTCCTTCCCTGTTGCTGTAGCAATTAACTTGCTTGTGTTTCTCCACAGGTGCCAGCTTGCAGATGAGCTCCAGTGCTCTGGACAGGGGATTTGCACAGAACAGGGAACTGCCCTTCCTCAGGGAGAGGGAAAACCAAAGCCTCTGATTTGCAGAGGGGGAGCAGAAGCTCAAAAAAGGTGCTGGCCTTTAGTCAAATACAGGCTCTTAGCCATGGTTGGAGAAATTAAGCCTATGAGCCCCCGCTCATTGCAGTTGAAGTTTGAGACTGGCACGGGTTTGCTTGTGGCCTAGGCACCTCCCAGATGGCATTGGTCAGGCTTCCCTGGCCCAGGGAGCAGCAGCTCTGCTGCAGGACTGCTGGAGGAGAAAGCAGCTCTCTGTTTCTGCCAAGAGAAACCCTGGTACAGAAACTATTGAGGTTCAGAGGAACATAGGCCTTCCAAGAACAGCTTCGGTCTCGAAGCTTATCCCCTGCCTCCCCAGATGGACCAAACGCTCCTTAAAATCCTACAGCAAAGCAACCAGAAATCTTTGCGTTCTATATTCCTTGTCTGAGTGTGGGATCCTCCTGGTCCCCTCATTGTGAAGGTGATTGACTACCTGAACTGAAAGTTTCTCTCACGTCCCTACCGGGGAGTGTGTATCCACAAGTCTGTGCCTCTTGGAGACCCTGTCTGGCTCTTGGGCATGACCGCTCCAGACAGCAGTGACTTTCACAAGCTCATCCCTTAATCCTAGTGCGACCCACCTTCCTCTCTCTCACAAATAGGGCACAAGCAGCTCCGTACGCAGTTCTGAAAACCTTTCCTATATTTCACTGTCGTTTTCTTTTTGTTGCAAGTCATTTAGTTTTCTGCACAATTCTTTTAACTTGTGTCTCAGTTGAAAGCTGCTTTGAATTTCAATTCACAATTATTTAGCTTCTTTCACACCAACATAGCACCTTTGCTTTAAGCTTGTACATGGCTTTAAGTGCACAGTAGCTGCTGTGGCAACAAAATGCAATGAAAGTAAGCTTACCATGTGGTTATGTGCGGAGAGACTTAATTAAAAACACTATCAGAAAAATCTACAGTTTGACTAGCAGGCAGCAAGCAAGACCAGTGAAGTTCAGTTTATGCTCAAAGACCAAATTTATCCAGAACTTTGATATTTTTAAATGGACAAAACTTAGAGATGTTTAGTAGCATCCAGCAATAACTCCACTCTACAGAAATTGTAATGCTTTGTAAAACATCAGAATATAGAATAGAAAAGGCATGGAAGTTTTCAGTTGTACGGTAAGGCATTTAATATTAACTCTTTTTGTGCAGTTTAAGATAATCAGATTGTTTTCTTCCTGTTTTCTAGATTTAGAAATATTTGGAAGAGGTCTAGTGAATTATACTGTGAGAAAGTGAAATAAAACCAGTTTCCCTTCTTAGTTCTGGAGGGTATACTGAACAGAATATATTGATGCAACTTGAAAAAATTAGACTTCTGACCATTTTACTAGTATTTCAAAAGTCTCTTTTTCTGTTAAGTGCCCTCCTTCCTCCCAATTCTGGTTTTGTTTCAAGAAACAGCAAAAAAGCTCTTAAACTATTTGCCCCATTCTAGATACAGACTCTGTGTGTGGCACAAATGTACAGCACATGCAACTCTCCGTTTACATGCTGGGCTGGCTTGTCAGCAGAGGGAACACTTCAGGGATAACATCCTACTGGGACTAGATTTTCATACTTGATTTCAGCCTGCCGTTAAATGCTCAGTAAATCCACTATTTTTCTTACATGCAGGAGGGAAGGACTGACGGACACCCCCCCACAGTGAAAGGCGCTGCAGCTGAGCAGCAAGGACAGACCTGCCGGTGACCTACAAGAACCTGCAGTGCCTCTGCTCCGCTCCCTTCCTGCCCTCTGGTGCTGCGCTCTGGAGAAGCCAAATCACAGAAGGATCAGAGCAGGACACCTGGTGTGTGCTTATACAGTTGGAAGGGGAAGGAAGTCCTGGCCATGCCCTGCTGCTGGCTGTAAGGCTCACCCAAAATTGTCTGCAGCAGGGCAGGATGAGAACTGAAGCTTTAGTAGCACTTGGTGCATTTGGCTGGGGGGGTCCTGTACCACCAGGAAACTGTCCTGGAGACTGCCCCTACCTATGTGCAAAAAATGAGAGAAAATGCATAATATCCACCGTTATTCAAGTCCCCTGCTCCCAAGTGACGTGAGCACAGATTTTTAGGCTGCTTTTAGGGCCTTCTGACAGAGGAGAGAGCTGTCAGCTCACCATTGAACTGCTCAGCAAGCAGAGGTGCCCACCTGGGAGCTGGTTAAGCTGTCTGCCTGGCCCACTGAAGGAAGAAGTTAAGCCTGACTTGCAGGAGGTGGATGCTAACCTGAAAATCACCTAGATGTTTTGCTTTAACTGAGTGTATGGGGTGTTTTGTGTCCCTGTACAATGAAAACCACAATAACTTGTCTGTGGGGACAGTGGGAGCAGCAGGCCTGAGCAGCTCTTCAAAGGTGGCATGTTTGGCAGTGGAGTCTTCCACTTTTTGTTGCTGCAGTGATGCCCCTCTCCGTTGCACCAAGAGCCGCTGGAAAACTGTAGCCTGCACAACACCTTTCTGCTAATAGCTAGAGACAGAGCACCCTCCTCTGTGTCCAAGCGATGAAAGCAGCCCTTTTATCTGGGATACCTGCCAGGCAGCAGAAAAAGGAAAAAGCTAGGTTAAACTGGTATGAGATTGACTCAAGCCAAGGTGGACTGGTCTGAAGTGGAATAACAACTTGATCTCATCTGCTGTTTCTCCTGGTCCAACTCGTCAGTAGCCTTCCTGCCTCAGCCAGTAGCAGTGTGACAAGGTATGGCTTAATTACAACGCTGAAATAAAAATAATTTCTTCATTAGATGTTGCTTTATGGTGGCATCAGTTGTCTTCTGTCCAGCTGCTCATGGCAGAGCTCCAAGCGAGCTGAATCGTGCTGGTTTGGCAGGTATGTGGGGCGGTGGTGGTTTGAGCGCGCAGCTGGGCAGAATGGGGCTCTGAGTCAGAAGCTCCTGGTGACGTTGCTAAATTCAATTTGCCACAAAGGTCTTTTTCTACTTTATACTGGAGCTGTCTTTATGCAGTCTTTCTGCCTTCAGAAATATGGCTCAGGACCAATTCTTGCGAGTCATATGCATTCATTCGTTAGCCGTTGGAAAAAGGCAAGTGAGGAAAAAGCGGTGGCCGTGTTACATATTTGTGGACTGGTTTCCACCACGCTTGTCTTCTGACAGCAGTTAGGTGACAAAGACTGAAAGTCAAGGCAGCCTGTCTTCCTACCTGGGATATTGAGCTTTATTTCTCCAGCCATGGAGATAATCCCTGTGTCAGATGACTTCATTTTAAATTGTAGCGAGACCCTGAACTGATGATTTGGGAGCACACAGTGTCTGTTGTGGTTCTGATTTTGGTGTGTTGCTTTGTGCCTAAGAAAGATGGATTGTTACTTGGCTAAGGCTAAACGAGGAAGTAATATCAAATGTTATATGAAACGGAATCTCTTTTCAGCCCCATTCAGTCCTCCAAATCCTGCTCATCCTTCCCCTGGTGCTAGAAATCAGCAGCCTGTCCTCCACCTCAGCTTAATGCTAATGGTTCTGAGCTGATCTGAACTAATGGTAAACCTTGTGTGTCTCGTACAGCGGTAACTGACTCACATCAGCTCACTTGATAACTTATTCCAGGAAAATAACACTCAAATTTGCCACAGAACTGTCCCTGAGACACTGAAATATTTGTGAATTCAAAGCTTTTGCAACTCAGAACGGCAATTTCTGGAAGTTTTCCTCTAAAATTGTTCATATTGAAATGTGGGGATTGTATAAAGAGCCTTGGTAGACTTCAGTTTGAGAGGAGTTTGAAACTGATCACTTGGACAAACAGGAGCCCTTGTTCCAGGCAACTCTTCTCAGATTAATGTAGAATCGCACAAAAACCTCCCTAAGAAAAATCAAGGCATAAACCTGGGACTTAATCTCTCCATTTCATGCTGAGGGTTTTTTAAAGAATATTTAGCTTGAGTAACTCAGGAAAGGGCTGTATCTATCTGGAAAAAATGTCTTTGCCTGGTGATGGACTTAATTCCCCTCTCGTATGGGAGGAGCAAAAGTTTCACAGTGAAATGGGAAAAAGGCTTGCTTTTAGGCTTCTGAGTTTTGGCACAAGTCCCTGTGGGATGTGTGTCACTGGCCCTCCCCAGCCTCTGGCATTTCTTCACAAAAATAGGACCTTTGCTGGTACTGGAGTGAACAGAGAAAAACACAGGGATGTGCTCGGGGCAAGGAGGAACAAACTGGATGTCCCGTGTGGATGGCTCTGAGTTAACGACGACTGTGTACCTCTGTCATGCCAATATACTTGGTAAGGCCATATGCCAGGGCTGAAGACCCTCCCGCTCTCTCAAAACTTCAGAGGGACTCCATAAGGCTAGCTCAGACGTGGCTAGACTGACCCCTAAATGGCAGCAAGGACCGGTTAAATCTCAGAACTGCCTCATAAACTTCTAAAATCTTGGGAAATTGATTTACCTGCAGAAGCCAAAGACAAAATATGCAACATTGAGCCAAAATATCATTTTGTTATTTGGAGATTCACCTCAACTCAATTTCTGACTTCACAGATTAGAGCAGCAGTTTCAGAAAAATAGCCTGGTCAGAAAAGCTGCTGGCTTTCAGCAGAAAATGTGCTTTAGCAGTTTACATGCTTTCTGCTCGATTGGTCCCTTATGCTGAGGCTGTTCTGCACTCAAGTGTCACAAAATAGTTGTGACAACCTGTGACATGTTTGTCCACCACTGCTCCTCTCTCGTTTCTCTGGACTGCGTCTCAGTCCTTACCCTTTTCTGGCTTTGTCTATTGAGACTGCAACAAAACCCAGCAATTCTGAGCTGTGATCTGCACCCCAGGTAGATTTTTTTTTTCCAGCAGTCACCCAAATGGGTGGAATTATCTCAGTTTTCCTTAGATATCCCTGCCTGAGTTAGTTGTCTAGATTCCTAGTGTAGAAAGGCAGAGATGAAACTGAGGCATGGCTTACCTTAGCCTAAAATAGGAATAGGTGCCTACAGAGAATTTTGGCCTGGAGGGGCCTTTGTGACTGACCTGGAACCAACGCAGCTGCACTGTAACCTACATCCATGGTCTACCTAAAAATCATTGATTGATGCCAGTCCCAGCTGCTGCAGATGGATGGGAAGAAGCTTGTTCAAGTCTCACTGTTACTGGTTTCATCCCTGAAGAGCGCAGGTATCCTGTATGGGGGTCTCCAGTTTAGAATTACAGATTGGTTGAGGTGGGAAGGGACCTCTGCAGGTTGTCTTGACCAAGCCCCGTGCTCCAGCAGGGTCACCCAGAGCTAATTTTCCAGGACCATGTCCAGATGGCTTTTGAATATCTCCAAGGATGAAGACTTCACAACCTCCCCGGGCAACCTGTGCCAGCGCTTGGTCACCCTCACAGTAAAAAAAAAAAAAGTGTGTGTTGATGTTCAGAGGGAACCTCCTGTGTTTCAATTTGTGCCCATTGCCCCTTCTCCTGTCACTGGGTACTACTGAAAAGAATCTGGCTCCATCCACTTTGCACCCTCCCTCACGTATTTATTATACATTGGCAAGATCTCCCTCAGCTTCTCAGTCTGAACAGTCCCAGTCTCTCAGCCTCTCCTCATAGGAGAGATGCTCCAGTCCCTTAATGACTTAGTGGCCCTTCGCTCGTGAAGTATTTTTTCAAGACACTTTTTGCCAGGAAGGAGATGAAAATCTCAAAACAAAAATCTCTTTCAACTTTAAATTTGGAGCTGTCATTGTAATCTAATTCTTTACACAGCTGCCAGAGAGGTTTTTAAAAGTGCTATTTACACTTGTGCATTAAAAACAGGAGCAACTTGGCTATAAGAGATTAATTTTCTGGTTTTGAAGCTAGCAATTAAGATTGGGACAAATGTTCATGTTTGTTGTTCCTTCTGCAGTCGCTCTTGTAAAACTAAAGGAGAACCATTGACATGAAAGCTCTGTTGGTGTCGTTACCGCTGGGCTGCTTTGTTGTGTGGAACGTCAGCTCCTCTCTGGTTAGAATGCAATTGTGTAAGGCTCTTAAAATCCTGTTGAAATCCCTGAAGCCTGTTAGGGGATCCCTCATTAAAAATGCTGGATGACGGTCTACAAGTGTCACTTGCTGTAGAGACTGAGGTTGTTGACAAGACCGCATTAAACCCAGCACTTTTTGCAAGTACAGTTTGCAAACCCAGAGAGACAGAGCGTAGCATGTTCATGCTTTCCTTCTTGTTTCTGTCTGTCTGGAAAATGGAAAAACACTGGGTAAAATATCTCACGTTTGCAGCAAGAAAAAAAATCTAAACTTAATCTAGACTTCATGTACGGGAGAGGAGGCTGAAAAAAAAGACAGAAAAGCCTGGTTTGTAGATATGTATTCTTCTGTAGCTTAAAGACAATGTAACATCATCCTCAGGATGAAGAAGGAAGTACATGATTGCTGCTAAGACAATGAAAGTTGAAGGCATACCACGGGAGGAGAAATTAAGATATTATTTCAATGTAAATGTCCCTATATAAGTAAGTTTTTCATCAGGAAAAGATGTATATAGCCCTGTTCTTTATATGTGTGTGAGAGACACTGTAGTAGGAGGTACAAATATTCACAGCACAGGTAAAGGGAGATACTCCCCTCTGGATCGAATACAAACATCTGTATCTGTGAAAAGTATCGCTACCGATTTGAGGAGAACAGAACACGGCTGTAGAGAAGAGATCCCTTCTGAGGACTGGCCCCTGCCTGGCATCACAGGAGGAATTTGACCAGACCCGTTTGGTCATGAGTCAAAGTTGCGCAGTCTAGTTCCAAACTACCAGAGCTATTGAGATTTAAACCAAGATTTTAATCTCGGTTTAAAATGATTTTCAGGAGAGTTCAAGATGAATAATGCATCCTGCCAGACTCATAAGTGATCTTTTATTCACAGAAAATCAAAGCGGTGTACAAATGTGATTGCTGGCCTGGGGGAAGGGAGTCTGAATGTCTGCTTATCATTCACAGTAGTTACCAGAGGTGATGTGACATCTGAAAGGAAGAGATGAAAGCTCCATCACAATTTGTTAAATAAAAACCACCTCAGTATCTCGCTAAATAGCGGATAATCAGAGGTGCAGAATTCTAATCTGCTGTTCAGTGCTTCGATAGCAAAAGGAAGAGCTCATAAGCTATGACCTACAAAAGTTTTTCTTCCATAACTTCATGAAAGTTTCCTTGTAGTATCCATGGAAATTCCCCATGACAGAAGTCAGGATTAAGACAAAGGGCCTGGCAAAATACCTGGAGTAATCTATGTAATTCTGTGCATTCCTTTTAAAATATTAAGTCAAAATGGAATAAGTATAGAAAAGGGGAATGGAGAATGATTTGTAAGAACACAGATATTTTTTTTTTTAATTTATCCCAACAAAATAAAAGCCATAATGAGATGGTTCCCCCTAAAGTAATAAAACTCACCAGAGACTGAAGTCAGTACACACACAAGACAGGTACACACTAGTTCTAAATAAAAGTGTATTAGAAACCTTCTACTCAACCCCATGTCTCCAAAGGAAGTGTTTGGAAATATTGCGGGGAGCCGGGCAGGTGGGGCTGTGCAAGGCCAGCCTGCCCACATCTGCTCCTGCTCCCAACCCGCCTCCATTGCTGTCTGCTGCTGAGAGAGAACTAAATGAGAATGAGCTGATCTGCATGCACCATCAGAGATGCGTGCGGCCCAGCATGGCCCAAACAAGTCTGCTGGGACCAAGTGTCCACCATACCGGCCACCCAGGACCCCTGCTGGAGAGCTGGCCCGGCTGGCTGGCACCATCAGAGGCCAGTGGTGGGTGTGTGGTGTGGCTGAGCAGGTGAGGACAACTTTGGAGCCCACCAGGGAGCTCATGTTTTACATCATTCCGCCTCGTCTTGAGGTAGTTTGAGCAAAGGTATGAAGCTGTTAAATGAGACCCAAATTTTAGCGTTTGCTGTTGTAATGGGAAAAGGTTTGTGTTAAGTATTAGATGTGTGCTGAGTTAAATAACTGCAAGGCTGGAGGAAAGAGAACCGTCTGATGGCCAGAGCTGGCAGTTAAAGAGCTTTTGAGTTCTGTTCCTCTTCCTGCCAGTGATTAACAGCATGGCTCCAGACAAGACACGTAACCAAGCTGAAATATTTTCTTCCAGCTGCAAAAGAGCTCTAACACCAAATAGAAGGAGGGCCTCTGAAGTTTAACTAATTGCAGTTCACAGAAAGGCTTGAGATCCTCACTAGGAAGCTGCTGGAGAAAGGCAAGTATTACAGTATTTCATAAATGAGCTCTTTGGCTTCACATGGGTGAAAAGCAGTGCCTGGAACTGCTGCTGCAAAGAGCCCCGACAAAGGGGTTGGGACATACGTGGGAAACGGATGTGAAACCACAGCAGGAGAGACGGCAGCAAACTCCGCTGCTTCTTGTCACTGTGTTTGGAGGTGGCTCGGTTATTGGAGGTGGTGGGTTATTGGGTGTACCAGCGGAGAGCAAACTTTCCCTGCTAAGAGGGCTGAAGAGGCTGGAGAAAGCTTGGTGTAGAGGGAGGTGTGAAGATTGCTTTTATACAGGGGGAAGAAAAGGAGGAAATTACGTCTGGGTTCTTCTAGCATGTCTCTCTTGAAGGAGGAGCAGGAGGTGGGAAGGCTGCTTGCTCCTCTCGGGTACCGTGCTTGGTCCCACTCCTTGGAAAGAAATGGGGGCCTGAGGAGTTGTCTGAGAAGTAGCAAAGGCTGAGGGCTGAGCACTAGCGCTCTGTGGTGCTGCGTGCTCCATGTGGGAGCTGCAGGACAGGGCATGCTCCCAAGGGTGTCCCAAAGTTGTCCAAGCACATCAGAGCTTGGGGTGGGGAGAGGCGTGCAAGACGGTGGTGCTCCTGACCAGCTCCTGCTCTGGCTGAAGTTTTGTGGGTCTTCAGCAACTAGTTAATGCGGTTGCCCTCTGGGTGATAAAGCCCAGCTGATGGAAAGTGGTCAACCTCCTGGCCACTGTTGGGGAATGCCCCACACCTGCACCAGGCTGAGGGAGGGACAAATGAGCCAAGAACATCTGGCCCAAGCCCCAAAACCCTTGAATGAAACAAACACCTAACTTTCTTATCTCTCCTGGTGCTCCCCCTTTTTGGCTGGTGCCGTCCATGCCCGCAGAGCTCTCTGGCTGGTTTTCCCTCCAGCTGGGCAGTGGGAAAGCCTGAACATGGGCAGAGGCCACACTGTTTCTGCCAGGCTGCCACAGCCCCTGCGATGTTCCTGCAGGAACCTGCGAGCTCAAAACCTTCTCCGGGTTTGGTGCGAAGGGCCCTGACGCTGAAGAGCAGCTCTGCCCACTGCCCCGACCAGCTGGGCCTGTGGCCAGGGCCGTGACATGTGGCCGGTGCCTCCTCCAGTGCTGCGGCACCTGCATATCCAGTGCCTGAGGGACTGAGACCATTGACTGGCAGCTCCGGCTGTTACGGAGCCCGAAGCTTGGGGCAACTCATCCAGCCAGGACGCGTGCCGCACTGACGCAGCCCCGGCACAG
>VWZL01000296.1:41150-87121 GCA_013396915.1 Stercorarius parasiticus | reverse complement strand
CGGCCTGCTTGGAGTCGGTGGGCGCCGGCCGGGCCCGGCGGCGGCTCGGCGGGTCCCTCCCCGCTCCGGTGGCGGGGGTTGCAGCCGGTGGCTGCGCCGGTGGTGAGGGCGCCGCCCGCTGCTGGGCAGGGCCGGGAGCCGCCCGCCGCCCGCACTTGGGGCCGCTCGGCTCAAACCCTCCCGGGCACGGGCACCGGGGGGGAAACGGCCTCCGGGCTGGGCAGGGGCCGGGCGAGCTCCGCTCCTGCTGCCGGTGAGGAGAGCAGGTGGGAAAGGGCCCGTGCCTGCTGCCGGCGGGAAACGAGCCCCGGGAACCGGGAAGAATAGCCCAAAATACCCTCTTCTCCCCTGGGTCTGGCCGTTTCTGGGGCCCTCGGGCTGGGTGTTGGCAGCTCAGGGAGAATCGCCAAAACCGTGATTTGAAGTAATAAATCTGTGTTGGCTATGGGGAGGAGGCGAGGCGCTGCTGGAAGTCGGGATGGACGTATAGCTCCGGCCAGGCTATAGGTCCGGGGGCGCTCGGCTGCGAGGTCCCCCGGGAGCAGCACCGGCTGCGGCTCAGGTGTTCCGGGGAAGCCTGCGGTGGGACGCGCCAGCAGAGGCAACTGCAGGACGTTGCCCTCCTTCACCATTCCTTCCCAATTTCCGTGTTTCTCGGTGCCCGTGCGTTCACCCGCAGAGTTTTGGGAAGAAATCTCAGCCTGCGGGATCCTGGGGGAGAAGGCGTTCCTCGGGACGCTCCTCCTCTAGGGAGCAGGTCCGAGCCGACCGGGCGCCTTTCTGGTGCTCTGCCGTCACTCTGTTTTGCTTTTGACCTCGTGAGTTTGAAAGGAAGCAATGATATTTATTTTTTCCTGCTGCAGCGCGGCGGATCCCACACCCCTGTGGGGCAGATGTCGTGAACCGTTTCTGGGCTGAGCTGGTTTTTCAGGTGAGTGGGGCCATGGCGCGATCCTGTCCCTAGCCTGGCGGGTCTGGCTAAACCCCTCCTCGACGGGGTCGAGCAGGGCGGAGCTGCCTGCGGTTCCTACCAGGATGTGGCTTTTTCTCTTGCCATAAAGCTGAGTGAGCAGCAGCCGCTGTGAGCGACTTTTTTTTGGTCAAAGCGTGTTTATAACACGGAGGTAAAAGTGAATTGTTTACTTCAACCTTAGCTTTCAAACCTAGCTCTGCTCAAAGTCCCAGGGCAGCACCGCAGCCAATCCTTGTCACCAGAGCTGTGTTTCAAGGGAGAATAAAACACAAACAACTCTCCTGCGCTGGGTTGCGTTGCGACTCCCCAGAGCGGTTGGACTTGGTGGGTGAAAACAAGCAGGAGGTGTTCACCAGGCTGCTGGGTCCCACAGTCAGTGCGAGAGAGAAAAGGCAGTAAACAAAACAGGAAGCCTTGGCTGGGGTTATAAGAGCTCATTTAGGTTAAAAAAAGCCATCTAAAAGGAATACTGGTAATTAACTCCACCTAAGTGTGTTGTGGGTGCTTTTTCTATCATCTTCAGCTTCCTCTGAGCCTCTCTGGCTACTTGGATCTGGATGCAGGGCTCAGCTCTGAACCAGCGTGGTCCTTGTTTGGGTCATTAAAGGCCTGGGCTTCTACACTTTTTGACAAAGGGGATGCCCTGGTCACCATGTCGGGTCTGGTATCTAGAAATGATAAATTATTTGATTACGGTCCCCTGATCCTTAGCCCAGTGCTGTGTATCTGTTGATCTGTTGGGTGATGCAGGCTCCTGAGGTGTTTTTCAGTCTCTCCTGGATGCGAGGCTGAACGTGAACAGTGTGGCTGGTTCTGGGGAGATGGGTATGGTGCCTCTCCATCCTTCCTCCGTAACCACCTCATTCCCAAGAGGTGCTGAAGCAGTATAATTTGTACCTGGTGACCAATTGGAACAGGCTGATGCAACATGGGACTAATATACAGGAGATTTCTAGGGGATTTCCACTGTCTTTGAGCTTCACACATAAGAGGAGTTGGAAGGGGGTGTCTTTTGCTGCAAATAAATAGCTTTAGAGAGCAATTGCTTATCCGAGTGCTAGCTTAACTCCCCTCCTTTTTCTTCTCTCCTCTCACCACTAGTCCATCAGGAAACCTGGAGCACCAAGTGTCCATCATGTCCGACTGGGTGCTCCTCGGGCTGATCGCGGTGCTGGTCATGCTGCTGCTGCTGACTGTCTTCGGTTTCGTTGTCTACTCGGGGCTCTTCACGGAGGTGGTTGTGAGTGCTGGCTCCCCGCCTCTTGGCAGCATCACGCTGGCCTACAAGTTCAGGGTAGGCCCGTACGGGGAATCCGGGCAGCTCTTCACGGACGGCTGCAGCATCTCGTCAAAGCTCTGCTCCATCGGCGTCTACTACGACAACCCTCACACGGTAAGGTGTGCCCAGTGGGGCTGGCAAGCTCTCGTGGTTAGCACCCGTTTTCCCAGCTCGGAATGCTTCCTGACTATTTCAGGCACTTGCAGCTCATCCTATGTAGATGAGCACTGAGGTTCACAAGGTTTCCCAGATCTGCAGAGGATGCTCTGTGGGGAAAGGCACCTGAAAGCAGATGGTTTTTTGGATAATCCTGGAAGGCATTGGCTGAGTGAAGCTTGCTATCTTCTGATAGCTCCTGCTGAACAAGTTATCAGCAGGAAAACGGATCTGGTTATGGAGCAGAGGCCAATGTCTATGACCCTGAGGTGAGGCATTCCTTGGCAAATCCCCTGGCTGCAGGAAGTGCAACTGAGGCTCCTTCTGGACTTGCACCTTTGTGTTTGAAAGCAGATGGTCTCTTAAGCTTCCTATGTCCTCATCCATGCTCCTTCTCTTGTTTCTAGTGCTCTCATGTATTTTGGAGCTTCCCTGTAGTCCTTGCATCCCCTGAGAGTTCTTACTGAAACCTCAGGTGGTGCATGCTGAAGGCTCCTGTCTGATGAAACAGTTACTCCATGATGCTCTTCAGGCTGAGGGGTGAGCAGAAAGTGCACTGCCTGATGGCTGCCAGCCAGAGCTGAGTACTCCAGTGGGTACAGTCCAGGACAAGGAGCAGGCAAAAGTGCACCAGAACTTGCTGGGGGGTGAGGAGTCTGGCTGCTGATGCTCGGTGGCACTGGGGTCTCCAGATAACGGCATGTGGGCATTTGTCCGTGGCAGACAGCCTGGCTCCCCGGTAATTCTGCAGTAGCTAGTGTGACTGTAGAGGAATGCTGTGTGGGGGGAGGGATGGCAGGGTGTCCGGAAGCCCTCTGTGTGTGCTTGGGCACATGTGCTGGGGGCTGGTGTGGGGCACGGTGCTTGGGCTGATAGCATTCGCCCAGTGCTTCTGCTCTGGGGGAGACTGGCCCTGCTTTAGGAACCCTCATGGGACACATACTAGCATCGTTGCTTGCACAATGGTGTTCACAAGGGTTGGACCAGCTTAGAGGGAACTTGTACATGAAAATGTAGTGCTGAGTGGCTCCGTGGAGCACTGTGGCAGGAAGGTATCGGAGGTGAGAAAACACTGAGTTGACTGTGCTCAGCAGAGCCTGGTGCGCTCAAACACTTTGTGTCTTTGTATCCTGTGACAAGCTGACTTATCTTTACCTTCCAGTTTTTGCTTCTGGATCGTGGGAGACAGAGAAGAGCCACCCTGCAGTGCCTCTTCCTGGCCTGGGAAGGAGGGTGGCAGGGAGGATGTGTCCTCTCCATGATGAGCCAGACAGAGGCAGGGTTCTGCTAGATGTACTTGAAGACTTTTGTCCACAAAAAGTGTTGTGTTTGGAGTGGGTGAGGGATGGGAGCCATGGGGTGAGGATAAGTGGTGGGGGAATTGGCCACTAATTTGTGTCCTTGTCCTCGTGTCGAGGTCCTCTTCTGGAATTGAGAACCCTGGTGTTACTGCTTCTTCCCTCAGTGTCTCTGGGGGCAGAGCTGGGCAGTTGGTGCTGTCAGAAGGGCTCAGCGTCTGTGCTTGGTGCTGCCCTGCTCCAGAGATGTCATGTGGACGTGCCTGTGGTTGCCCTGCAGACCTTCTGCTTGGGCGCAGTGCCTTGCCTCTCTGTTTGCCGAAGCATGGACTAGTGAAAGCTTGTACTGCTGGGGCCCACAGATCCTGGTGAGGATATTTGTGACTCCTGGCATGGCTGGCACAGGGAGTGCTTTCCGTGGCAGCACCAAGCGAGGCTGGGAAGGAGTGGCTCCTATGTGACCCTGGAAAGTTGGGGTGTTCATGCAGGATGAAGCTGCCTCCTCTTTCTGGTCCTGTCTCTCTTCTCCTCTTCCCTGCAGTTGGTGTGTCTCTGCCCTTACCCCGCAGTTGGAGCGGGCAGTGGGGCTGCAGAATGTGTTTCTGTGTCTCTGGTGGCCATACAGGATTTTGGAAGCCATCTGTTTCTCCTTTTGCAGTCGGACCTCTCGTGAGGGGCAGACCTTCTCTGCCAGCATGGCTGAATGGCACCTGATGGGCCAAGGGGGCCCATCTTGGTGTCAGTGACTGGGGGAGGTTTCTCTGGATTCAGGGCTCAGCTGATGGAGCCAGCTCTTGGTCTGTTGTGGTCAAGGCACTCTGGGACCTCTGCCGGGTGGCCCAGCTGGTGCCCAGTCTGGACTACAGCATGCTACTGGATCTGGAGACCCTCTTCCCCCCACCCCTGCTGAGGGATCTGTATTTGCTTGCCCATGGACTGGCCACTGATCTGGTGTGGGGTGCGGGTGCCTTCAGCTGGTGTGCGAGAGGAGCTTCTTGCACAGGGCAGCATACTGTGGGAAGCTACAATTCATGGTGGGGCCCTCGTGAAGGATGATAGCGAGTCTCTAGATGTTATGGAGGGTGTCTGGCCCCAAGTCTGTGCGTCAGGCTGGGAGATCCTGGTGGTGATGCTGGGGATTTGCCTCCCTCTTGGAGCCTGCTAGACAGGTGGCGCTCAGGATGGGCGCAGCGAGGGCTCTGGGTGCTGCACGTGTGTAGAGTGAGCCTGGAGGGTGCTGGAAGCTCTTGGGGACCAACAAAGCCTATAATGCATCTCTGTGACCAGGCATCCCAAGCTCTGGAGGCCATGCAGTTGGCTGTTGTGACGGGAACCTAACCTGCCCTCAAAGGCTTGGCAGGCAGCCCTGCAGACCTTGCACTTCTCTGGAAGGGCTGCCTTTGCTCATAACATTGGGCAGGTGACATCAACCCTAGCCTCCTGCCTCCATAGGCACAGTGGTGGCTGAGGCACAGCGGGGCCGTGCAGGATGTAGCTGTGGTGCCTGGGGCTCCATTCGGCAGCAGGAACCTACTCTCGCCTGACACCCCTGAGCACGCCATCAGACCTGGGTTCTACCAGAGGAGCTGGGGTGCTGGTGGGACCTTCTCCAGGCTGATCTGTGGCTCCTGAATTGGTTGATCTGCGTCTCGCTGACGGGCAGGCCAGGCCAGGCAGAGTGCTGGGAGTGAGGATGTCCTTGGGCAGAGGGCTGCCTTGCCTCTGAGCAGGTAAAGAAGGGGCTAGTTTTGTGTGGATCGCTTGGTGGGCAGCTGCAATGCTCATGCCTGGTGTGCTGGCTCAGGCGCTGAACACACTGACGTCCTTTGGGATGCCCCTGTGTGCTCATACCTGCCGTAGCCATGATGGCACGGAGCAGGAGATGGTGTCCACTGCCGGCTCCTCATTCCTGGAGGTCCAGTGAGGTGGGATTGGTCACCCAGGCTGCCTTTCCCCTGGGAGGAGGAGATGACCTCCTCCTCTTCCTCCTCATTGTCAGTGCTCTCCTGACCTCAGTGAAGCATCCTCTGGCAGAGGCTGGTCCCCCAAGAGCTGGCGACCCACCACAAATGTTGACTTGTCACCAAAAATAGACCTTTTGTCATCAGGCAGCAGAACGTGCTCGCTGACCGCTGTGTCCTGCGGTGTCCCTGGCTGGGTGCCGGTGGGCTCTAGCCAGACAGTCGCCTCGAGCCTGGCTCTCTGCCGCCGGCTCCTGGGGGGTTTGGTGACCCCGGGGCTGTGTCAGGAAGGGGTTGATGACCTGCAGGTGTCAGTGTGGCATTTGCTGTGCTGCTGGACTCTTGGCCAAAGGAGTCTCTTGTGAGGAGAGAGGATGGGGATGCCAGAGCTGGGGAGGAGTGACTGTGTGCCGGCTCTCAGCCGGGAGTGGGGCTGGGGGGAGCCCTGTGGCCTGGAGCCTGTGGGCTGCCTCGGGGTCACACCAGGCCTCAGGGTGGCCGCTGTCATCGGCATCCCCAGGCTCCCTGCTGGCTCCTGGCTCTCTGGCATTCACACAAGGATGCTCCCTGAGTGCTGCCAAGCCGCTGCCAGCAATGTTTTATGTGTTTTAATGGACAGGATTAATATTAATTTGCACTTTTTTTTTCTTTTTCCTTTTTGTTTAATATTTAGCAGCCCAGAGGACTTCTCTCTCCTTCTCCCACCTCTGCCAGGAACAAAAATAACTTGTCAGCAAGGACTGGATGTGGCAGACGGGTTTGTGCTCAGCTCCAGCCAAGCACTTCTGTTCATATTCAGCTGTAGGCACGTGCTAGGGACTTTTGCCTGCAGTGCACATGTTCGTGTGCTCAGACACCGGCCTGTGTCCAAGTGTTAGATGGATGAGGCCAAAAGGCTTTCTGAATGCAGGAATGGGTTTTGCTCCCGTAGGCAAAGCTGTAGACGAATGGGTTAACTAATTGTTTCTAAAACTTCTCTGTTGGGATGCCTGAGGGAGCAGAGGCCACCTGGAAAGGATGAATTTGTTAGGGAAAAGGCTGGTTTTAACCAGATTGTTTCCTTCCCTCCCTTGAGACAGGCTCTGCCAGGCAGGGGAAGAAGCAAATTTGCCTTGCTGCTGCCCTTGAGAAAGTGGCTGTGGGGCTGCATGCTACGAAAAAGAAAGTTAAAAGGAGAAGGGAGGCAGCAAACGCGCCTGGCCCCAGTGGTGCTGCCCGCTCCGTCAATTGTTCTGGGGCTGGGGATGAGCTGCCTTTGCTCAGGACGTCAGTGGAGATGGCATGTTTAAAGGAATTTTATCTAGATTTCCCTTATCTCCTGGCCTCATCTGGACCTTACCCCATGGATGTCTTTTACTGCTGCCTCTTGCTGTCTTTGGGGTGAATCTGCTTCTCCTTCCCGTCCTCAAAGCAGTGATGCTCGGCCCAGCCCTGTCTGCAGCTCCCTCTCACAGCACAGGAGGGCAAGAGCGAGCCATCAGGCACACCGATCCCCAGCCTGATGGCTGCTTCTGCTTCTGACAGCCTGTTTTCTTCCTTCCTGTTTACATCTACTTGTGTTTCCCCTCCAGGATGGTCCTGCCGTGCAGCATTAAAGGGTGTTTAAGAGAAAGGGAGGACAAGGAGTGCAATGTGGGTAGTTACACTGCAGGAGAAGACGTTGGTGAGCACAGGCAAAGTCAGGGATGAGACTGGGGACAGTGGAGCGGAGATCCCCTTGGGGGGCACGTGGGGATGGAAAGTGGTAACACACTGGCCTTGTGTGCACCCTCTCTGCCTCCCATCATCCCCATGAGAGCTTTGTGATGCCAGTGCTTGCAGCATGTCCGTCTGTCTTGATGCTGCTGTTGGGCATCCTGACAGGTCCTGGTGAGTTTTGCTGCCTTGTGTGGTGGGTGTTTGGAGACTTTGGTTCTCCAGCCCTCACCAGAAGAGGGTGGCAGAAGGTGGCCAGACTTGTGCGTCTGCTGCTCTTGGGTGCTGGCTGCCACATTGTCTCATTATCCAGCAGGCTTGACAGCAGGTGGCAGGGAAGCAGGAGCACTTGGATGGTGCCCCCTTACTTGATGCCTCCTGTACCCCCTGGGCTCCTTTCTTAGGCCAGTGTGCCCTGGGGGCAGGAGCCTTGTCTCTGCCTGCTGGCTCCTTCCAGCATCTCTTTGGGGGCGCAAAGGACAGCAGCTCTGCTGGGGACAAAGGAGGGAGCTGGGCGCCGATCTCAGCAGTAGGAAGGCACATTGTGCCCTTAGGTGGTATCGGGGGGAGCTGCTGGGCTCTCCCGTCCCCTGCTATGTTCCTGCCTAGTGCCATGGGCAAACATGAACTCGACTGGTGGGATTTTGTTAAAAACCAGAAATGAAAGCTGTGGCCTGGGTCAGCTTTGGTGTGGAGATGCCAGAGTCCCGTGGGCCGTCCCTGTACTGGGAGCAGAGCCTTGAGCACCCCCCTTGCTGGGCTGGGAGCCCCACAGTATCCTGTCTTAATGGGAGGCATCGCCAGATCTGGAAAGAGAGCATGTTTTATGTTTTGCATGTTGTTGGAGCCCAGGATGCAAGGAGGTGTGTTTCTCTTTGTGTTGCTACAGACAGCTTGGTGACTGCATGCAAGTCTTATGTGCCTCAGTTTCCCCATCCCTAAAACTGTGCTGGACTGAGTGTGCCTGCTTAGGCGAGACCCGGCAGCCTCTGGATTTCTCTCCAACTTCATGCCAGTGGCCCATGCTGGTGGGCTGCATGTCTGGATGACTGCTGGGGGCAGGTGCCCCTGCAGGGTGACCTCTTTGGGGCTGGGATGGAGGCAAGCTGGCAGGTTGCGGTTGCATCTCTTTTAGCCCCACTTTGGAGTCACAGGGATGTCCTGCAGATGGGGACAGCGATGAGCACGTCTCAACAGTCGGATCTCTCATGGCGGGGTCAGAGAGACACTTTCTGCAGTGGCTGTCATGTGGGGTGGATTTGGGTGAGCAGCCCAGGGGGGTTTAGCTCTTCTCTGCTGCAAGTCCCTCTGTTCTCCAGGGAGGGGAGCAGTACCTTCCCCACTGGGCTGTGAGCTTAGGCTGGGGGGACAGTTTGGGCCTGGATCAGTCTTGGTTAGGAGCGGGCAGCTGGTTTGGTGTGCCTGATCATGCTGGGCCATAGCATTTACCCTGGTTCTTGGTGGTCTCCTGCCTCCATGCTCAGCAGGTTGAGATTTTGGCAGGTCTTAAACCTCTCTCTTCTTCTGACGCCATCTGTCTCCCTCGATCAGGTGCCTCCAGAGAAGTGCCGCTTTGCCATAGGCCGAATCCTGAGCGAGGGAGATGCAAAGCCATCAGAAGAGCAGATCAAGCGGTTCCAGAAGTATGGCTTCAAGATCTTCTCCTTCCCTGCTCCCAGCCATGTGGTCATGGCCACCTTCCCATTCACTACACCGTTGTCCATCCATCTAGCGGTCAACCGTGTCCACCCAGCCCTTGACACCTACATCAAGGTAAGAAAGTGTGGCATGAAGAGCATTGCAGGTGTTTGGTGGACTGTCAGAGGCTTCTCTTGCTGACAGCTGATGGGGCTGCTCCAACATGTCATTTCTTGATCTCTTCCCTTGGGCACTACCATCAAGATCTGCTCCTTTTGCAATCTGGCAGGTAGTTCCCCAGCAGGGATGTCCTCCCATTCACTCTGAAGGCGCAGGGGTGTCTTTTCTGCTGTTTTGTGCTTACGAGAAGCAAGTTCTCATCTGAAAACTCACTGCTTTTCTCCTTAATGCAGTGATAAAAGCTGGTTTTCCCCTTGAGCATCTTGCTTGTTGTTAGGATCTGGCAGGTATGTGCCCCTTCGGTGTAACACATCATGCCATGAAACTTGTTTCAAGTGTCAGCCTCACCCATGGGGCAGCTATCTTCCGCAGGAGCAGGAGGAGAAGTTAGAAACTTTCCTCTGGCCCATGGGCTTATGAAGACTTGGTTTCAAGCAATACATTGAAATTTGTGGCCCTTGGCCCTGGCTGGGCAGCTGGCTGCTGTTGACTGTGTTCGCCCTTGCCCCCGAGCAAAGCAGGTGGCCATCCCCTCTTTCTGGTCTTTTTGAAGCCGGCTCTGCTGCCTTGCTCTGGCTGCCAGACCAGCTGTGGCAAGGGTGTTTCCAAGCAGCACATCTGACACAGACACCTCCAGATCCAGGCTTTCCAGAGAGCGAGGGTGGTCCTGGCCAGCTGGGTGATGGAGGGAAGGGACGGTCCCTCCTGGAGAGGGAGGATGCTGGGGAGGGCCCAGCACTCAGCCCCTGGCTTATCTGACTGTCGAGTTCTGCTGCTTTCGTTTGTTCGTGTTGAAATGCACTATTTATAAACTTGCTTTTCCTGGCAAAACTCCCAGCCCTGTGGGGGAACCGTGTGAATCCCTCCAGCCTGCACTGTGCCGCAGGATAGCTGCCTGTGTACCAACCCCAGAACTTCAACTGGGGGCTCTCTGCCGACCCGCTTGTCCGCCGTGGCCTTAGGCAGCTGCCGGCTGGTACCGGCAGAAGATGCGTTAACGCTGGCAGTGGGTGAGACCGTTGCTGCTTGTCCCTTCCCCGTGCTGGGGAGCTGGTGGAGAGCAGAACCATTTCCTTGTTCTCATCTTCTCGCTCCATCCTCTCTATGTCTCTTCCTGGAACTCTTCCAGCTGTTTTGGTGTGGGGGGTACCGGGCACTGCTGCCAGCCCTGCGGCGGACGCGTGGGCCTACGGGGAGAGGGCTGGTGTGGGTGGGAGCATCAGGTTGGCTGCGGCAGCGCTTGGCGATGTGGGGCTGACGCTGCCTTACTTGGGGAAAGGTCCCGGCGAGTGCATCTGTCGCATGAGAGACAGGAGTTGTTAGAGCTAAAATGAGAACCACGGGTTGTTCTGGGAGCACCTGGCAGCGTTTAATGGGAGCAGACGATTTCAAATTAAAATAAATAACTGAAATCATATGGAAACGTAGCACCCAGGGCCACGTGCGGAGGGAGGGGACAACAGCACGTGTGTCAGGGTGCGTGCCTGCGTCCCTCCCCAAGTCCTGCAGCAGAGCGTGGCCCCCCTGCNAACTTTCATGGAAACAGGTGACCTGTGCCCGCTCGGTGGTGGGAATGGGGGTTGCCATGGAGACAGCCTCTCCAAATAGCATCCTTCATCCCACCCCCGGCACCCGGCTCCCTTAAGCAACCCGAGACAGCAGCGAGACAGAGATTTGCTTTATTTATTTATTTCACGCTGTGCCTGCTTTGAGAAGGGTGCTGTTAATGAGAGCTGGGGGTCAGGCCCATCAAACGCGCAGGTTTGCCACTGCCCTTCCATCCCGGCGGCAGCAGGGAGGAAGCGGGTGGGATGGCAAAAGCCAGGAGGCATGAAAGGGGGCTCAGTGGCAGAGATGAAACAGCTCCTGTGGAGAGAGGGAATTAGCTGAAGTGGAGGGAGGATGGCATGGCCGCTTAGTCATAGGAAGGAGGTGTGGGAGAGCAGGGGACGGAGAGGGAGGTGGAGGAGGCANACGTGTGTCAGGGTGCGTGCCTGCGTCCCACCCCAAGTCCTGCAGCAGAGCGTGGCCCCCCTGCCTGTGTTAGACTGACCGAGGGGATGCAGGCAGGGAGGCGATGGATTGCCTTGCTGGCATGGGGCAGGGGCAGTGGGTGCTGCTGGTCCCTGCATACTGCACAGTGAGAATGCCCTGGCTCTCTCTGACGTGGTGTGGGGGACTTTGGAAGCTGTTTGCAGCCACACCAGCAGCATCCTTGCCGCTTCTCCTGCATCTCTGCTGCTTCTCCCTTGGGCTGGACCGCCCTGGGGCTGGGCTGGCACTTCCTGGGGTGGAGGGATGGGGAGGGAGGGGGGGGGAACTTTCATGGAAACAGGTGACCTGTGCCCGCTCGGTGGTGGGAATGGGGGTTGCCATGGAGACAGCCTCTCCAAATAGCATCCTTCATCCCACCCCCGGCANAAGGGTGCTGTTAATGAGAGCTGGGGGTCAGGCCCATCAAACGCGCAGGTTTGCCACTGCCCTTCCATCCCGGCGGCAGCAGGGAGGAAGCGGGTGGGATGGCAAAAGCCAGGAGGCATGAAAGGGGGCTCAGTGGCAGAGATGAAACAGCTCCTGTGGAGAGAGGGAATTAGCTGAAGTGGAGGGAGGATGGCATGGCCGCTTAGTCATAGGAAGGAGGTGTGGGAGAGCAGGGGACGGAGAGGGAGGTGGAGGAGGCAGGGAGAGGGGTGGAAGGTGGGGAGGGAGGGTGGAGAAAGCTTTAGAGATGTTGAAGAATAGGGGAGGGGAATGGGAGGAGAAGGGGACTGGAGGGGATGTGTGGGGTGAAGGAGCTGAGGGTTTGGGGACTGGCTGAGGGAGCAGGACAACGAGATGTGGTGGGGGAGTCTGAGGCAGAGCTGGAGGGTGGCCCTCCAGAGTCCTTCCTGCGGCATCCCTTGAGGTTAACTGCTGGGGACATTGGGCCCCCGAGGGCAAAGGCTTGTGGACATGGAGGGGGAGAGTGGCTCCCTCTGGACTCGCTGATGCTGTGCTGAAGTTACCAGGGATGCCTGTGGCTCGGGTTTCCCGAGCAGTGCGAGTGCAGTGGTGCTGGCTTTCAGCAGCCTGGGCTTTGTGTGTCCCAGCCTGATGCTGCTTCAGAAGATTAAAACTAAAATTGATAACAATAATTAAAAAAATAAATAGGACGGTGGAATCTCCTTTCGTTAGAGACAGAAGGAAGATGGACTGGCATGGAGCAGGAGGTGCTGTGGTCAGGCTGCCCTTGCAGCGTGCCTCCTCACTCCCCTGGCTCTCATAGGGCTCAGGAGCTGGCGTTTCCATGACTCTTTCAGGAACTGTGGGGAAATGGATGCAGCTGTCCACGGTAGGTAAGAGGACATTCTTCCCCTGGGATGGCAGGCTGGCAGCAGCAGCGACTTGCTGGCTAGAATTGCCTTTGGAGATGCCCAGGAGAGCCTGCTGGCTCGTTGCTCCGAGCATGGGTTATTTAAGGCATGGACTGGGGTTATTTAGTGTCCCTAGAAAGCGTTTCTTCCCTAATAGCTCCTGCCGATGCCTCTCCTGGCTGCCAGGCAGGTATGCCCCGCTTTCCCAGGGCATACACTCCTGCCCCACGCCAGAGCTGCCGGTCAGACCCGTCAGTTCCAACTCCTGGATGCAAAGGAGAGTTCCTGCAAAGCTCTTCCCTGGTGGGGACTCTTTCTGACAGCTCTGACAGGAGCGGGTTATTCCCTTGTAACCTCCCACCATTTCAAGGAGTGTTTATTCTGGCTTGGGTGTAATGAGCTCTCTATGGCGGGCTGTGTGTGCCTGCATTTCTCTGCATCCATGCTGGCATTTAGCGGGCAATGCCAGGCAGGTGGGCTTGTATCTCCCAAACCCGGGGCTCCTCTGGCAGCCAGAGAGGTAGCTAATTGCATCTGAGGCGGAGCTGGCAGGTGTCTCCCACTGCAGCCCTAGAAGTGACTGGCTCAACCTGGCCTCTTTCTGTGGGGTTTTGGGTCAGTTTTGTGCTCTCTCCAGCTGAGGAGGATGTGGAAGTGGAAGGACGAAGGAGGATAGCGATGCCAGCATCATCCTGGCTGCCTTGTACCCTGCCCTGAACCAGAGCATGAGCTGACTGGCTCCAAACTTGGACAAGCTGGGGTTTAATCTCTTTATCTGGTATTGAAAAGGCATCCTAGAAGCATAGAATGGTTCAGGTTGGAAGGGACCTTAAAGACCATCTAGTTCCAACCCCCTGCCATGGGCAGGGACACCTCCGACTAGACCAGGTTGCTCAAAGCCCCATCCAGCCTGGTCTTGGACCTCCAACTTTCACCAAAAAACCAGTTCTTTTCCTTCCCCATGGCTCTGTACTACAAAGTTCTCCACCTCCATGAGCTTGTGAATCACTGCTTTGCAGTGCAAACCTCGAGCAGCAGCGGCCGGCATGGGCTCTGTGGTGCCAGGAAGGATTTGGGAAGCTATCAGGTTGGCTCCTGCCTGGCACAGGATGCCACGGTCCTCTGCACCTTGGCCCCCCATCTATGGGAAGCTGGCGCAGGGTGCTTGGCAGAGTGCTCTGTAAGGTGCTAGAACGACATGGTTTGCTTCTGTTTACAGCCAGGGAAACATGTTATTCCTTAGGCCGCTGGCTTAGAGAGAGCTTTGCTCCGCTTGGCAGCTATGGCAGTTTAGGATGCAGTCACCTCTTGCCTATCTCTTTGATAAGCTAAATATACAGAGCTTGTAAAGTCTTCCACTGGCATATTTTCCAGTATTTTCCGTATTTTCCAATCTTATTCCCAGATCCTTTTTTGGACCTGTTTTCAGCTTAGAAAGTTCTTTGACTTGTCAGAAGCACAAATGGATGCTTTACTTCAGCAATGGTCTTACTGCTGTGGTGCACAGAACTCTGGTGGAGATCTTGTCCCCTGCCGCGGACCCCCCCATCATGGGTTTGTTCTGAGCCAGCTAACCGTGAGTTCAGACATGTGCCACTGTCCTTTGGAGTTCCAGTTTCTTGATTAAAAATGGGAAATGGTACCAAGTCCTATGCCTTCCCCGTGTTCAAATGAATGGCACGAACACTGGTTTATTTATCGGTCAAGCCTGCGATCCCCATAAAAATAAATTGCATTTGACAACAGGATCTGACAGCTGTAAGCATGTGTTGGTTGGCATTAATTATGTCGGTCTCCTTTGCTTCCTGGTGATTTGGTCTGGTTGCAGCCATCCATTTATTTTGCTGTGGCTCAGTCTTTGCCTGACCAGCCTGTGCTTGCCCAAGTCAGCTGTTTCCCCTTTTGAATACTGGCAGGTACAGGCTGCTGTCTCTCCTGGGACTTCTAGTGTCTCCAGCTGGCCAGAGATCACCCTTTGACATGCAGACGGCTTGTCACCTGGGACTTCAGCATGTATTAAATGTATGTTATCTGGACCTGTGAGCTGTATGTTATATCTTCCCATGGAAGAGCAAACATTTCACCCACATCCTCTGCCCGTGTTGTCTGGCTTTGTCCTAAATCCATTGCAGAAATACTCGCTGAACGCTCCTCCCTTCTCCTTGATGCCACCGAGGTTTCCCCCAGCTGACATGTCCGGGATCTGTGCCATCCTTCAGACTCTCCTCCGCTACCCAGTGGACCTGAATGGCTTTTTAATGTGAATGGCTTTCTATCTATGGGGGACTGGGAACCTACACGTGGTCCTTTTGGGCAGCTAAGCCTCGCTGCCCAGCGCCCTTGTGAGTATGGCCGCACCTCGTCTTTCCATCCTGCTCCCCTCACCGCACTGCCGTGGCCACTGGCTTTGCTCAGGTCTGTTGACATCGCTTTTCTCACAGTTGTTATAAATGATGGCCTGTGGAACTGTGTTCCCATCCCAGACAGTTTGTGATTTAAAGGCGAAACCATGGAGCGATCTTTTTGCTTGGCCGTGTCGGGGGTCTCGGGTCAGCAGCTGGTAAAACATTTGCAAAGAGGGCTCAATTGTTGGGATGTTTTTCCGCTTAAATTCTTTCTCCTGGCTGATTTTGGGCTCTGTGAATGAAGCCTTTTTAAATACCAGCTTGTTGTGTGTGAGCGGTCCAGGCTGCAATCTGCGTGTGTGTGTGAGACTGGATCACAGCAGCATCTCCAGCCTGAGGTTTTCCTCTGGGGGTCTAGGAAGTACTGTAGATGCCCAGCCCTCTCTGCTGCTGCTATTCGTCCACCGTAGCTTTGCTTGTCTTCATGGGCTCCTTTGGTCTTCTGTGAGCTCTGGGGACCACGGGCTGAAGACCACTGCCCAAGGATGTCTATCTTCCCAGGGAGGACAAGAGCAGGATACCTTTATCCAGAACTTATCACCACCAACTGGGGACTTTGCTGCCCTCAGTGTCTCATCATGTGGGTCTGGAAGGGCTCATCCAGATGACCTTTTTCCTCCTTGCATCAGTGGGTCACTGCACAGAATATGCCTGTGGCTTTGTGGGAGAGGGGGCTCTCCATCCTCCTCCTTCCCGTTTCCTCTGCCCCAAGGTGACCGTGGGGATCAGTTTGTGGATGCCTTGAGAGAGGTTTAGGGTGCTGGAGAGAGAGGTGGTGCCTCAGCTGCCTGGCTAGGTGGGATGACCTTCAGTTTAAGCCCACATGCACTTGAATATAGGTCTGTAGAGTTCCCAGGAAGGCAGGAGGTTGTCTGATGTTGCTGTTAAGAGATGCTCCTGCATCAAATAAAAACGTGGGGTGGGGGGGGTGGTGGGAAAAAGCCCTTGAGAGTCATAGAGTATTTGACGTGCTAACTTATATTGATGGCAGAGATGAGACCAGAGCTGACAGCATGACAGGCTGCTGAGCCCTGGGCTGGCAGGGGCTTGGCGTAAGGATATGGACTCTAGGGGAAATGTTTTGGGAGCCATTGCATGTGTCTGCATGGGTACCAAGCCAGGCTGTAGGTCGGGTCACATGTGGCTTGTGCACTGCAGATGGACCTCACTAGCACCCGGTGCCCACTGGTTGTGTACCTAGGGGCAGCGGTTGTCCCTTGGATACCTCTGGTGTGGGTGTAGCCACAGACCAGTAACATCTCCAGTGGGTGGTACTTGGTTAGGGTGGGGAGGTGACTGGTGGTGGGAAACCCTGGGGAGGTGTGGATGCTCAGGGTGGGTGGTACAGATAGATTCCTGATGAAGGGTGAGAGTTTTTTCCTTTCCAGATTTTTCTTGCTTTTGTCATTTTTTTGACCTCAGCATTATGGTCTCACTCAAGGTGGGGAACTGACGACAAACCACCCCACTGGTGGTAGCCATCCAGCAGCAGGGTTTGGAAACGAGGGTGAAGAAACAAGACCCATCCTACTTATATTTCCCTCTTATAAACAAAACCCAACTCAAATGCTGCTCTGGCTTGGTTTTTCCTATGACCAAGGAAGCCCTCAACGGTGTTGTCTTCATTGTCTGTTACTCATATCCATGAGTGCTACATAGTGGATTGAGTCTCTCTTCTCCTTTAGGAACCCCATTGGGCTTGGGGATGTGTTGGGTGTTTGCAGTCTACTCCCCCAAAGGAGGCACGGGGGAAGTCTCATCCAACCTGTCATGTGTTGCTGAGGTCTTCTGCCACTACTCATGGCCACAGGAAAAGAAGAAGGGAGAGCAGGAGAGGGCAACATCAGAGATGGCTTTGGGCAAGTGTTTCTGGTTGCCTCAGGGCTGGTGGGCGTTGGGGTGTGTGGTGTTGTGTGTACATTCCATTATTCTCCCTCCTCTCACCTAGGCTTTAACACACTCTGTTTCTGATGCCGGTAAAAGAGGTGATTTTTTTTTTTTTTTTAATGTCAGTAGATGAGATTTTGGCCTTATCTTATTTTTGGGGAAAACAGTTTAAGGATGGGCGTCCCAGCAAGCTACAAGTCTCTCCTTACCCACCCCTGGTTCCCCACTAGCCTGCTTGATGTTGAGGATGAGTGCTGGAATAGCTTGGCCAGCAGTGTTGGAGGACACCCTTGGCTGGTGTGTGCTCTCTGCCAGGAGCTCGTGAAGCTCTTGATCTTGGTCTGGGCAGGAGGAGCAGGTGAGGGGTGGGCACCGCAATGCTCCACCCCGAGCCTCTCCGGATAGTGACATGCAGCTGCAGGAACCGGAGAGGGACCCTGAGGTGTCCCTACATGGGCTTGGTGCCTTTGCGGGCATGTTTGTCTCCCGCTGACCTGCACTGACAGCTGGTTTTCAGCAGTCCCTCTTCAGTGAGGCCGCCTGCTCCCTGCTGGTTGGCAACCCCCAGCTGCATGCCACATTACATCAGTTGGTGCATTCGTGGCGGCTTTTATTTATTAAACATTTTAAGTGACAGAACCCTCTGAAGAAGTTTCAGTCCTGTGAGTGACCTCACCTTCAGCGCTGTGTCGGGGAGCAGGCAGGGGAGGGCAGGACGCCCAGGAGGTCAGGCTGGGAGTGGAGCCAGGTGGAAGGGTTTTTTGGTGGGCAATGTCATTTAACGCCGTAGGGACCTTTGGACCCAGCTCAGGGTCGTGGTGCGGCAGAGCGGGTCCATTTAACCCGTGCCTGCAGGGAAACGCGCTCCTTCTGCGCCACTAATGGAACATATGGGGATCCAGGGCTCTGCGTCACGTCTCCTGCCACTCGCAGCAGGCATCCCCACTTTCCCACTTCTCCAGAGGAATTTGGCAGCCCCAGGCCACTACTCAGCTGCTGTCAGCTTTTCCCCGCTCCTTGCGGGCGAGCAGTGACTTAATGCTGGCCGTGCTTCACGTTCAGAGCTGGGCGCTGCCCTGATGGAGCCGTTGGGGCCGATTTGTGCCAGGTATGCCAGCGTGTGTGCTGGTGCTGTACCTGCTGCTCTGCTGCCTCGTGCTCAGGAGCGCCTTTGCCTCTTGGAAGCGCGGCTCCTGTTTCATCTCTGCTGTTCGGCTACACGGGAGCAGGTATAAAACCGCAGCTCTGGCGGCATTGCTGCTTTGAACAGAAAAGAGGTTTTCTGGCCAGCTTTGAGCTTCGGTAGTTACAAAGGCTCCTTCCCTGCCTCTGCAGCTTGTCTCATGTGTGAAATCACCCAGTTTTCCCCCCAGCTTCGTGTTGGCTCCATGCGAGCGTCTGCCCCAGCAGCAGGCAGAGGACTCCTGGTCGCAGGGAAGTGGCTGGCGTGGGACACAGGCTCCTGGCCACCGTGGCCTCCCCAGTTCTGATCAAAGAATGGGAGCAGCCTAGGTTGGAAGGGACCTTGAAAGATCTTCTGGTCCAACCTTTCATGGGAGAGGGAGCCTGGATGAGGTTACCTAACACCTAATTGCATCTTGAAAACCTCCAGCGATGGGGACTCCGCTGCAGCCCTTGGGAGGTTGTTCCAGCTGGTGGCTCAGCCCTGGGTCTCTGCCACCATGGGTACTTTCCCGTGACAATACAGCATTTTCATCCTACTACCATCCCAGCTCCTTTTTCAGGAGCATTTCCAAAGGAGAGCAAACTTCAAGTGCCTGCCTTCCCATGCATGCTAAATCATGTGGGCATCCCTGGTGGCCCGATGGCTCAAAGCCTGGCCAAGTGCTGCCTGCCAGCCCGTGGTCCTGCTGGGATTGGAATTCATTCCAGGAGGGAGCAAGAAGCCACCTTGTTCTCCCGGCCACCGATTTGGAAAGCTGGGGCTCGCAGCCTCGTAACAACTTACCCAGCCTTGCAAAATTGTCACAGAGATGAATCCGCTCAGACACAAAGGTTTGCTCCCCCCTTCGCCTTTGCAGCGAGGATTAATGATCACGGAGGAAGCTGGGGATATTTCGTATGGCTGTCCAAGGGAGAGAAAGAACCTAAATGGTTTGCCTTGGGCAAGGAGGAAGAGTAAAATACTACAGTGCTTTTCTGTCAGATCTCTTTATCGACTCAGTCTGTACGTGTGCTCTCCACGGATTTATTTATAGAGAATCCCAGAGGATGCAGTCGCCTCAAAAGGTTTTCTTTGTGAGGCGTTGGAAATGGGTCCGGCGTTCTCAAGCAGCAACACCGTCCCAAACCTTAGGGTCTTCCCTCCTTGCCAGCTAGTCAATTAATTTGAGGATGAGATTGATTTCACTCTCTGCAATTATTTTAGCAGGTTCCTAATGATTTTTTTCTGGGCTGGTTCTTCCCCATAGCCCTCCGAGCCAGACCTTGCCAGCTGTGCCAGGCTGGAGAAACAGCAAAATGAACCCAATCAAATGCGAAACAGCTTCTTAGAAATACTGCTCTTTTCCAGCAAACACTGTTGGCCCAGTTTCCCTGCATGTGAAGCTCCCACTTTGAAACCTGTGGAGCAGAGAGATAATACATTTGAAAGCAGTGGCATTTTTACCTCCAGAAAAGGGACCATTGTGCTATGACTAACTTGCACTTTTTTCGATGCTAGTTAAGGATAAAATGTAGGATAGGCCCCGCTTCGGGGAGAGCAGGAGAAGGAAAACACTCCTCTTCTGCATCGAGTCAAAATACGGATGGATGAGTCGCGAGGTTGGGTGGTGATCAGATCACAGGGATGAAAGAACAAAATTGGTTCTCGCTCCTTCCCGTGCCAAGAGCTTACGTGCTGCAGACGGGGCGCTGGCTTTGGGGCTGCATTGGTGTCTGTAGCACCGATGGCGAGGCGGCCGAGCCCAGCTGTTTGCTCTGAACCAGAGGGTCACACTGAAAGTCCCTTAGGGTCTCTTCTTTCGACAGGGCTATGTATATCTATCTATCTATCTAACCCTGTCATCTCTGCCTGCCTGCAGCAGCTGCTGCCCTTCGGATGCTGTTGGAGTTGATGCTGCTGCATGCTGCTGGCCTCAGGCAGAGGCAGCAGGCTGGAGGTGTCCTGAGCTGCCAGTCCTTGTGACCGCAGAGCTGCTCTCATCTTGGGGAGGCTTTCACAGGTTCAGTGTGTGCTTTTCCTCTGTTTCTGCTGTTGCCTGGTGGCTGTCGCTCTGCCTGCACCCATAGGGACTCACAACAGGGTACGGAGAGGTGCAATGGTTTGGTGCAGACCTACGTACAACCAGTATGTCCCATCCTGCTTTGAGGAACAAATACTTGGTGCTGGACTTGAGTTGTCCCGACAGGCTGTGGAAAATCACGCTGCCAAATCCTGGCCCTCTTGAACTCCTCTGGGTTTGCCAGGACCGGCTTCATCTTTGTGGTCTCCAGCTGCCTCTGCCATTGCAGGGCTCTGGAGCAGCTTGCAGCCTGGTCTGTGAGCTCCTTGAAAGAGGAAGGTCGAGCTGTGCTTAATTCTTGGCTTGCAGGCTTTTGGAGAGTGCCTGGGATCCCTCAGCTCCAGGACTCCTTTTGTCCTGTTTCTTTTCCAGCATGTGGCAGCTTATCCCAGCCTCTCTGCTTCAGCCAAACCGGGGAAAATCGAAGCCTTTAATAGAAACGTTGGCAGTCTGTAACTCCAGCACCCGTGTGTGGAGCTGGCAGGGATGACTCCAGGTTAGAAGCAGCCTGAGGCAGCTGATGGAGATCTGCAGCCTGTGGGGATGTCCAGGCTTCCTGCACTGCTTCCACTGCTCCATCCTGGGCAAGCGGCAAGCTGTGGTGAACCTCTTTGCCTTTGTGGCCAGCGGGCACCTCTCCTCTTCACCCGATTGCATAGGAGCAAGAAAAGGGACAGCAGGGGTTCATTCCCCTGCTGTTAGACCACAGCGGGCAGAGGAGGCAGCGGCTCCCTGGGGACTGGCTCAGGGTTGAGTCAGTGCTTCTCCTCTGTCACCCGTGAGCTGACTTCTCTCAGCTTCTCTTCTGTGGTGTCTGTCATTGGTAAGAGACCGAAGGTACCTGTTACCTCGAGAGTGGGTCAGCTCTTGATGGACCAGTGCCTCTGGGTGTGCCAAGGCAGCATCCCATTTCTTTGTCCCCAGCCCACCCAACGTTTGCCTTTCCTGGGCTCCTCGAAGCTGTGGTGAGCGTGAGGAGGTGGAGGCTCATGCCTGGCTTGAGCAGATGTATTTCTGCTGGATGTTCTCCCTTAGGTAGGGTGCCTCTGCCCTGCTAGGGCTGGTAGGAGGTTGGGGGCTGTAATGTGAAAAAGGATGTGCCTCCAGCATGGAGGAGGAGAGCAAACCTGCCTAAGAGGGGAGATGATGATGGAGAGCCACCTTTCCTTCTGGGTAGCAGAGAGAAACTAGAAAGGGGTTTCCGTGCTGACTTGGAGCAGAGCCTACGTACGGCTTTTCGGACAGGAGCAGATTCCCACGGCTGCCATATCTGCTTTGTCCAAAGCTCACCTCTTAGGAGGGTTCAAAATATAGATCTCCTGGCCTGTGTGCAGAGAGGGAGCTGAGGAAGGCTTTTGGTGGCTTTCACGATTTGAGAGCAGCAGAGAGCCTGAGCTCTGCTCCCGCTTGCACCCAGGCAGCATCCAAGGGGTGCTGGCTGCCAGCCCCTCCAAGAGAGCTGGGAGTCCCGAGCCAGCACAGAGCGGGGAGGGACTGGCAGCCAGCCTCCTCTGGCGCTGGGACAGCAAAGCGGAGACACTGGGGCCACAAAATGGAGTCAGTGGTGGGGCTTGGGGTGTGCTCGTCTTCCAGGCCACTGACATCTGGATTTTGCACATCTACGTTTTGCATGGCTGCGTTCCTCCTAAAGCTCAGTGAGGCTCTGCCAGTCTGAGGCTGAGCTCCAAATTAAATGACATGGACAGTATGGCTTTACATTTCAAAGGATTTGAGGGAGCGGAAGGATGTCTGGGAGTTTCTGGTGCTATGGAGTAATTGGGGTGATTCTATTTTAGCGGCTTGTACGATGACTGCCAGGTGCTCGCTCTGTAGACGGATGGTTGTACCTGTTCATCTTCTGCTAATGGGAGGAATTATAATAACCCTGCAGGGATGAAGGGGGGCGACGGAGCCGACTGCAGTGGGGAGTGCAGGTTAGTAACCGCTCTGCACCCCTGACTGGCTGCTTACCACAGGGATAACTTGTGGATGGGCACATGTCCGCATCACAGGACCCCTGGGAACTTCTGCTTCTGTCCCCTGCTTCCACACACCACCAATCAGAAGATCTCCTGGTGTATTTAAAGCTGTTATAGTGTCCGTTTCCCTTATCTTCGCAGCTCTGCAGGGTGGATCGTAAGGCAAAAGTGCTTCTTGAAGGTCAAGGACAGGCCTTTTGAGGCATCTGGGAGAGTGGTTGGTCTGGGAATCCCTGTCCCAGTGCGGTGCTGGGGGCTGTTGTCTTTCGGATGAAACCTGAAGGTGTGTCCTGGCCCTGTGGGGATGAAGGGGATGCGCTGTGGCTGTTACAGAGCAGACCTGTCCGCGGCTGCCTGCTGGCTTCACGCGTTTGCTGCCGGGCTCTGTTCCCATCCATGGGGTTGTAAGGCACCCTGGGGAGGATGGAGGGAGGGAAACCATGGCCTCATTCCCACTGTGGACACTGGCATTTTCTCCCTGCCACTGGATGGCCAGTTCCTCTCAGCTGCTCCTCTGGGTTTTATTTCTGCCAGGAGCTGATGGCAGCTCCTTGACATGCAGAAAGGTAGATATCTATCATCTGCTGTGGCCAGCTGCTCTTCTTTTCACGCTGTGCAGATTCACAGCTTGGGGTAGCATCCGCCCAGCGGTACAGTAACCAGACCGTGAGTTGGCAAAAGCTTATCAAGAGGTCAGTGTCAGAGAAAGACTTGCTCCAGTACTTCTCTGCTGAGTGTTCAGGAGACGGGCAAAGCAGAAGTGGCTACTTTGGCTGCAGGAGCTGCCTGATGCTGTGGGCTCGCAGCGGAGGAGTGCAGCCGTTGGTTCCTCTCTGTTCTTGCATCCTCCTCCTCCTCCTCTCTCACATGCATCTCTAGGTGCCATGTTAACTTCTCCCTCCCTTGCTTGGTTCTTGCCTCCCTGAGAGGCCCTCACCTGCATCTCCCACCAGTTACTCTGCAAAGCTGTGTCTCCTATCAGGAACTACCATGGGACTCGTTGCATCAGCTCAGCTGTGGCTTTATGCTGTGCCATGGGGCACAGGCCCAGTCTCCAAGCCCCTCCTCTCTTCCTAGCCTGGACCCAGCGGCCTTCCTGGGACGGGGCTGCAGTGGTGCAGTCAGAGTCTGCTCCCTGCCCATGACAAGCTGCAGCTGGTTGGGGAAGGGAAGATGGGGACAGAGGTGCAGAGATGCTTCCCCAGAGTCCTCCCCATCCTCCAGGTACCCAGGGCTTGAGAGAGGGCACCACGGTGCTGGGAAGAGGAGGAAATGATGGGGATCCAGGGCAGCTCTGCTGGCTGCAGTGTTGGCTCATGTGCTGCTGTCGATGATGTTACGCAGGACTGCACATGGTTTGGGGTACCCAGGAGACTGGAGCAGTGGTGGAGATGGGGAGGTGGCTCCCTGGCAGGGAAAGGCCTGGAAAACGGAGCAGCACGGTGTATATCTGGAGCTTTCCCAGCTCATGCAGCATCTCTGGGAGCGTACGGGACCTGGAAAGCTGCAGGCTTGTGGAGGGGCAGAGTCAGGCTGGGCTCCATCCTCGCTTAACTTGCTTCAATTTCAACTCCTGATTGATCTGCACAGTCAAACTCATAATCCTGTGCTGGTGGAGGAGCAGTCACCAGACTGCAAAGGTCGTTGAAAGCAGCTGCTGCCTTCCCCTGCTGCCTCCATTGCCAGCAGAAGAGCCTGGCTTTGGAGGTGCTCGGCTTGTGTCCCCGGTGGCACCACCAGCCTTTGCTTCCCTGCATGCTCCAGCACACAACGGCGAGCTCGGCAGGCACTCTCCTCTCTCCACCAAGTAACGAGCCCCCTGGAACCCTGCGCCCAGGTCCCTGGTGTGCTGAAGAGGAGGATGTGAGGGCAGGCACCTAGCCCCACCTTGCCTCCCCGTGCCTCCCCGTGCCTGCTCTGGGGTGGCTGGAGAGGTTAGTCAGCACCTGGAGCCACTGAAATGGCGTGTCCTGGCTGGAGGGTGTCTGGAGGTGTCCTGAGGTCCCTGATGGATTTACCTGGTGCTATTTGTTTGCCTCCTTTACGCCCTCCTCGCCTTTGCCTGCATTTCTACCTCCTCCCGTGCGGCAGGCAGCCTGCCTGTCTTCTTGCCTTTTTGCTTTCTGCCCGCCAGCGCTGTTTGTTTGCGCTGGGGATTTCCTCGGGCGAATCGTTACTGCCAGCTGGGTGCGGTGGCTGGAGGCTCTGGGGCCTTTGTTAGCCGAGCTCACTGGCAGGAGTTGTCACCATGCTGGGGTTCGCCAGGGTCGCTGGCTCTCTGCCCTTTGCCTCGCAGGATCGCTGGCTTTTTGGTGTAGAGGTGCAAGCTCTTGGATGTCGGGGTTTGAAGGCGACTTTCCTGGAGGTCTGTGGGGAAATGTCTCTTGTTCGTTTATAAAAATTCAGAAAGGCGCTTGTCCTGGGCTCTGGCTTGCTTTTAAAACACGAGGACGTCTGTCCCCAGGGCAAGAGAAGGAGAAGCAGGAGCAGTGAACTGAAGGTGAGTGGTGGCCTGTGGGCAGGTATCCTGCAGTGGAGAGCCCAGGAGGGATCCCTGTCACCCGAGGCAAGCCTGGGCCTCCCTGAGCAGGAGGTCAAACAGTCGTTATCTACTGTTGGCTGCACTTAGCCAATAGCTTGGAAGATCCTCCTGTCCTGGAAACTTGCTTCCTGCCATCAGATTTGCCAATGTGCTGTACTGGTGACATGCTGGTGGGCGTCGTGATCATCTTACCCGTTCCTCCTCAGTAAACCAGGCTGAAACCCGCTCGATCTTCCTCTTTGGTGGCCTTCCTTGCCTTCTAAATGAGGCCAATAAGCCTGACGTGAAGTCCCCATCGGTGGGGAGGGAAGGGCTATTTTGTCTGGGAATCAGGTGGTTGCCTCCTGGCTTTGCTTCGGGCTGCCGGTGGCTTTATCTGTGCAAGTTCAGCAAGGTTAGGTTCTTCAGCTTCCCTTTTCAGCTTTCTCAGCTGCGAAGGGATGGTGTGAGGCTGAGCTTAGCTCATCGTGAAATATATTCCATGCAGCCTGGGAGCCGGGGGCATTGCAGAAAGACAAGGTTGTTCAAGGAGGTAGGAAGGGATAGGGGGTATTTATTCCACTGTGCCATTTTCTTCCTGGGGGCATTAATGTGACATGTGTCCTGAGTTTGTCCTGGTGACAAGCTGCAGGAGAGCAACTGGAGATGCTTACAATCCCAGGAGGATAGCTTGTGGAGCTGAAGAACCAGAGGAAAGGGTTGAGGTTTGGGAGGGACGGACCAGACCTCGGCTCGGGAGACCGAGAGCTCCCATATGCTGTGGACACCAGGCACTCCTGCCTCTGCTCCATCTCTGTTGCTTTGGTTTTGCCACACCAGGATTTCAGCATAGGACCCATTACGAGTGAGGACGTGTGTGAGAAGGTTGGGAAGGACAAGCCTCCACTGAACGTCCCTGTTGCAGAAGGGCAAGTACTCAAGCGAGTGGTGGCCCAGGGGATAAAGCCATCAAGGTGGGTTGGGAATGTCCACCTGGAGGAGGAGCCCTCCAGGCTCTCAGCTGTGAGTTAGCCATGGAAGAAGATCTCTCACCACCAGAAACAACCTGTTGTTGGGTGTCTCGGGGAGGAGTTGTGCTCTAGGTTAGGGCTTACTCTCCCTGTGAGCAGCCTAACGAAGAACCCATGTTTCAAAGAGGCTCTTTTTACCTGCATGATGTCCCATGTCAGGTGGGAGGCTGCAGTGCGGTGGGGTGCCTGGCCAAGGTGGGACAGGCAGGAGAACGTCTTGGGCGATGATTCCTTTCCTGAAAGGCCCTGCCTTAACAAGAGGCAGAGAAATTGCCACAGCTGCTGCTCCTGGCAGCCTCGCCGAGGCAACAGAGCAGGCAAAGTGATTTAGCATCACTCTAGTCATCCGTGATGGCAGAGATCATTGCATCAACCTCTTCAGCTTTGTGATTAATGCTGAAAAAGCATCCTCTGAGGGCTGGAAGGAGAGCATGGGTCCCCAGAGACCTGCACTCCAAAGCAGAGGCAGCCCTTTCCAGCTGTGGTCCTCCTGTCCCCCAGTCTCATCCGCCTCCTTTCGTGTGTGGCTGTTGATGTGCTCCTGTAGCGATGGAGTTCCTAGGGACGGGGAGGAGAAAATATGTGGATTTACATGTATTTCTTGTCTTATAATGAAAATCCAGTGTTTGAGCTTTCCGAATGGTTAAAACCAAGGTTCCCATCAGAGGGCTTGTGTGTGGCAGTGATGGGAAAGGAGGAGGAGAGGAAGGGATGCAGTTGGGGTCGGGTAGGAGGAAAAGTGTGAGAATATATAGTGGAGCTCTGGGAAGCTGGTGAGAACCATCTCCCCAGCTGGCTTTGCTTACCTGTGGCAGGTACAGGAGCAAGGGAGAACGTGGGGACATGGAAAGCACTGAGTTTTTAGGAAAATTAATTTTTTTTTTAATGCAAAAGTTTGCTTTGCTTCTGAAACTGTCTGCTCCAGGACTAATTACTACCAAATAACGGTGACACCGGGGGGGACCCAAGCCCCATGAATTGTGTGTGTTTGCACCATCTGCTCCTTATTCTGCAGGTGACATTCCCATAGTTGGGGGCAGTAAAATATGTCCCTGGAAGTATATGGACTAATGTACCTGAGCATGTCTGGGCTGGCAACCTTGTCCAGGGCTTGTCCTTCCCCCACGCCAGGGGCTCTGGCTGCTTGTGGCTACTTTCTGAAAGGTTTTGTCTCTCTGGGACTTGCTGCACGGCTCATCTCTGAAGATGGGGGATGCTCCTGGATGTGCTGCAGGATTTCTCTTGCAGCTCAAGTGGGTGCTAGAAGGGGAGGAGGTCAGGAGCACATCTGCGCCTGCAGCGAGGCAGGGCTGGAGCTTCCTCCCTTTTGCTGGAGGACGGGAAGGAATCTCAATCTCCATCCCAGGGAAAAGAAAAGTGTTCACGACATTCACAGCAGCTTCCAGCAGCGACCTGGGAGCCTGTGTCTGGTCCCCATCAGCCCTCCTGGGTTGCTGGGACCTCACGTAGCCACCAGCCCAGACGGGCTCACTCCTTCGCCCCTCGGTTCTGCCTGACAGCTGCCACTTTGCAGCTCCCGCGGCTCCTCCGGGGCAGGAGCAGCTGGGTGGTTCGTCCCTGGGAAGCGCAGGCAGGCAGGCAAGGTGTAAATTGCATGGCGGGCTGCCTTCGCCAAGGTGAAAATGAAAAACTCTCTCTCCCAGCTATCAAGCCTGGCATTTCGCAGCTCCCACGGTCCAAATGCGCTCCCTCTCACCACGACGGAGGGAATCTCGGGGGCCGATTGTCACCTGCCTGTCCCAAAGCCACCGCACTGCTGTGTCGGCAGGGCAGTGTCCTGGTTGCAGGCAGATTCCTGGTTCCCTGCTGAGGGAAGGCGGGGGGAAGGATGCTAGGACAGGGAGGGATGCTGATGGGTGCGATAGGTGCTAATTGCCAGGTGCTATATTTTGCTACCTGGAAGACTTGCTCGCCTTTGGCGAGACCATTTTCCGCTGCTGTAGTGCTGGTGGTGCCTTTTTCCTGCTGGCTGACGGAAATGACCTTTTCTTGATTGCAATAATATCACCTTCTGTTTCTGAAACACCTCGCAGCCCGGAGGATTTGAAAGTAAAGTGCACGTGCGTGGGAGCAGTCTCACCACCTCTGAAATGTGAGTTTCTCCAGGCTGGGAAGCAGCAGCTGTTTCGCAGCCCTTGGCAGGCTGGTGTTGAGGGCTGTGCCGTGTGCTGGAGCTGGCTCTGAGCACTGGCTGTGCTGGGAGGCACCCTGCTTGAGCCTGGACGCATTCCTGTGCAACCTGCTCTAGGTGACCCTGCTCTGGCAGGGGGGTTGGACTAGATGATCTCCAGAGGGCCCTTCCAGTCCTGTGATTCTGTGAGCTGCAAGCTGAGATGTTAGGGATTCCTTGATGCTTGAGGTATTACTGGTGTAAAGAACGTCTGCCTGCCGATCCCTCCAGCAGCCTGTCCTCCCTTCTGCCCAAACCGTCTCGTGGGCCGATGGTCCCTCCCCAGCCCCTGCCAGACTCCTGCCCCTCAGCAGGCAGCCCTGGGCACCCAGGCTTCATCCCGATCTCCTATGGTCAGGCTGCGTCTTGGCCAGAGAAGCTGTGGTTCTCACAGAAGTGAGGACCAGAATCACAGAAGGGTTTGGGTTGGAAGAGGCCTTCAAAGATCACCCAGTCCTACCCTCCTGCCATGGACAGGGACATCTTGTACTAGATGAGGTTGCTCAAAGCCCCATGCAGTTGCTTGAGCACCTCCAGGAATGGGGCATCCACAGCTTCCCTCAGCAACCTGGTCCAGTGTCTCACCGCCCTCATCGCAAAACACTTCTCCCTTATGTCTAATCTAAACCTGCTCTCTTTCTGATTAAAACCATTGCCCCTTGTCCTCTTGCTACATACCCTGATAAAAAGTCTCTCTCCATCTTTCTTACAAGCCCCCTTTATATATTGAAAGGTCCCCCCGGAGCCTTATCTTCTCCAAGCTGAACTACCCCAACTCTGTCAGCCTTTCTCCATAGCAGAGGTGTTCCAGCCCCTGAACTGTTTCTGTGGCCTCCTCTGGACCTGCTCTGACATGTCTGTGGCTGTCTTGTGCTGGGGACCCCAGAACTGGAGGCAGTGCTCCCAGTGGGGTCTCACGGACCAGAGCAGAGAGGGAGCACCCCCTCCCTCAGCCTGCTGGCCACGCTGCTTGTAGTGCAGCCCAGGAGACACTTGACTTTCTGGGCTGCAAGTGCACATTGAAACCAAGTTTGTAACCTGGGGGCCCTTTATTTTTTTTTGCTGTCATCAACTCAGACTTGGGACCAAAGCAGTGGTTAACCTCAAGCTGCTGTCTGGGCAAGGAGAAATGGAAACAGAGACATCCCCAGCCTGGGTCTGGGATGGCGGGATGGCTCAGCAAGGAGTCTGTTCCCTGGCTGAACTGGGGGAGTGCCGAAGGCTGCTGGGTGCTGTGCGAACTGCATTGCAAAGCATCTCTGCACTACCTAGCGCCCGTGGTCTAAGATAAGCTGGGATGACACACCGAGTGTGCAGCGTGTGAGGAAGCGAGGAGGATGTGGCACACAGCGCGCTCCCTCCGGTCCTAGCTGGTGGCTCAGTTTCAGCTCTAATTTTAGCAACTGATTTTAGGGCCCTTCGGCTCCACGTGGTTTTGCTGTTTCTTTAAAATCCCTGGGACCGAAGCATCTGACCCCTTCACTGGGAGGAGGAGAGGATGGATACCTCTGTCTGGAAGCAAGACGTGGGGGAGTGGTGCTGCCTCGGCAGATGGGAGGGTGCTGGTGGGTCCCCTGGGGGTCCCCCTGCACTCTGCCGAGTGCTGGCACTAACCAAAGCAGCCCAAGTGCTAGTGGCACGGGTGAGGGGAGGTTCATGGCAGTGAGGGTGTGATGATGCTCTGGCTGGCTGGGGGGGATGCTGGTGAGCCCCCCCCCGGTGAGCAGCAATCCCCAGCGATGGGCACAAGCCCCCCATATGTTCGCACCCACCATCTGTTCCTCCTCCAGGTGTGATGGTGTAATAAACGGAGGGAGGGGAGTCCCTTCGCATCCCCCCCGTGCTCCCCCCAGGGCAGGAGCCAGACACCCCGTCACTGGCATTTAGTGAATCATACTTGAGGCTGCTGGTCTGATTCAGTAGCAGTGCAGACCTGGCTGTAACCTGGCGTTGGGCTGACCCCACTCTCCAGCTGCTTACGGAAAACCCCCTCGTGTGGCTGGCGTCACTCTGGGGTCACGGCAGGATAGGGATGGAGTCGGCCCCGTGCACCTCGTAGCCTTCTGCTCTGCTGCGATGGTGGTGGCACATCCCATCGCCATAAGAGCAGAGGCGAGTGGCAGCACTGGGCATATTGTGCTGAAATGATACTCTGACAGCCCCTGGTAAACAACCCACAGCTTCTTCTTGAGTCTCCTGGCGCAGGCTTGGGCCACATGCTCATTGGCCCCTCTGGGGAGTTGCTCTCTAGGTTGGGACCACGAGGAGAGAAGTTGATGCTCAGGCTGGATCCTGCCCCATCCCGTTTCCTGTTGCTGGCAGGCTCCAGCCTGTCCCAGCTTTTCAGCAGTGCCCAGCGGCAGATCCCTGGAGGGTGTATCCCCAGCCGGTGGCAGAGAGCGCAGCTCAGGGGCCTGCCTGGGGACCCTAAGGTAGAAGAGGGGGACCGTCTGCCGGGTGACTGCAGGAGCTGCTGGCATGGCTTAACCATCACCCCAGAGCCGTGCCAGGGGGTCTTGGTGGCGCATCAGGTGGGCTGTGGGACTGGAGGGCTTGTGGCCAGAAGCAGGGCAAGGACAGCAGCTACTTCCCCACCACCTTCCCGGTGACCCTAGAAGTGTTTTGGGGCAGACAGTAGGTTCAGCTGGAGCCTGAGCACCAGCATGCCCGGGCGTGGCACGGATCCTGAGAGCATCCTCAAGGCTCATTTGCTGGTCTCCTAACAAGCTGAATTCTTCCAGCAGTGGGAGATGAAGCAGATCCAGTTGGTGGCATTTGAATTCCTGAGCAGATGAGCCTGACAGAGTGACAAAGCTGGTCCCCGCAGTGCCCCAGCTCACCTTTGCTTCGCACCAGGCACTGAGGGGCACAGCGTGGTGTGAGCACCCTGCCACCTTCCATTTTGGCATGATTCTGCTGGGATTTTAATGACTGCAGATCATGTCTCAGCTACCTCATCACATGTCTCGCAGCCCTGGGATTGCTCTCCTGCCTGCCTGAGGAAGCAGGGGCATCCTCCATCCGGGAGGCCGTGCCCAAGCCATTCCGTGGGCAGACGATGGGGTCTATTCCTTAATCAATGAGTGGGAAGAGGAAAATTTGTGCTGCCAGGGAGGTGCCACCTCCTGCTGCTGGGGAAGGTCTCCTGAAATGCTGGTTCGGTGCATAATCCTTGTCCTTCCTGATGCAGGAGCCTGGGGGATGCTCTGTTCCTAGAGGGATGAGGCCAACCTGGAGAAAGTCCTAGAGGGAATCAGGGGTGGTGGGTGATTTGGAAACAACACAGGGGTAAAGATTGGGTTGTTTCCAATTGGGAAACAATGGGACTGGGTGTTATTTCACCTGGGAAGGAGGAGTGCAAGAGTCTTTCCTTAGATAAACCCTTGCTCCCAAGAGAGGGTGAGCAGCACCCCACCATGGCCCTCAGATGGGCCAAGAAGGAGTTGGCTCCATGGGAAGCAGTGGGTCTGACATAGCAGGAGTACGCCGGAGCTGCTGTGCGTGTTAGGACTGAACTGGTGGGCTCTGGGTGCATTGGCCTTTGCAGTGTATGTGTAGCTTGACTGTATGGATTACATGCAATAAATCCCGTGCTTTGGGTCCTGCATAGAAATAAGCCTTGCGTGCTGCGCTGCCACCTCCATCTTCACTGGACATAGGAAGGGCGAGCTGCCAGTGGAGGCTGGGAAGGGAGGTGGCACAGCATGACCTTGTGAAGGGACGAGTCCCCTTCCCTGCCCTACTTACTGGGTCCTGCTGTCCTAGCCAGAAGCCTGGCCCCGACACCATCGGCGTCCCACTGTTGGCCTCTCGCTGAGCTCCTCCGCCCGTGTGAGACTGCATTTGATTTGACTCAAGGGCTTTGCCTTGCAAACTCCACGTCCACCTTGCTGCTCCATCTGTTGGTTTAGCTGCACGGTTAGCAAGGGGCTTCCTCCTCAGATGCACGCTGCGTTATTGCCTGTTGAGCCTCTCTCTTGTTTTGCCATGTTGTTGAGCATTCACTGATTCGCTCTCTGCTTGCGCTTTTGTCTTTGGACTCTGCTCTCCAGTCTCTCTGGGTTGTTTCTTTCCCTGGCAGTAGCCTTGCAGCCTTCCTCTCCACTGGGATAATCCTAAAAGCGCGCTGTCCTGCACTGCCTCCCACCTCTTGGTTGCACTTTGCTGGACCTCTGTCTCTGCCTGCCTCCTGAGCTCCTTTGGGATGATCACAAGGACAATCTCCCCTGCATCCCCTTTGGATGATCCCCTTATCCATTTCTTTGGATAATCTCATTATCCATTTCTGTTGTCTTTGCTTCCCACCTCATTGCCTCTGCCCTTTCAAGTCTTTATGCAGCCTCACCCCTTTGGTCCCAGCCTCATCAGGACAGTGTTCCCAACTGCCACCTCCCTGCTCCTTCGTGGGGACGTTGTCCTCTCCTGAGCCTGGCAGCCGGTGCTGAGCTCTGCAGCAGCCCTGCCAAGAGCTGGGTTGCTCCGGGAAGAAGCGCAGAAGCAGAGGCCAGCTCGCTAGCCTGGCTCCCAGCTTCATTTGTACAGGCATAAATTGGGACCACCAGGCTCTGGTATCCCTCCATTTCCTTTTGAGGAAAACCCTGGATGAATTGGGAAGGAGGCAAGTATTAAGCATCGTTGTAGCTGGCCATAACGAGGCAGGTGTTGGTATTGACAGTGAGTGTCCAGCCACTTCAGCGTCATCCCACCGACCTGGTCCATGGCCATGGGCTTTGGCTGCAGGGCACCTGGGCTCTTCTGGCTTCAGGGGACATCCTGACAGGGAGGAGCATCCTCCTCTCTCTTATAGGATAATCCTTGAATGCGAAGCAGCATTTGTTTCAAGAGCCAGTCCGGGACCCTGCTCTTCATACAGGTGTGCATTTTTATTCCTTAAAAAGCCACGATTCCCACATGTTGTGTGCGTGGAGGAGGCATTGTTTGTGCTTTGGGGGAGTTGCTACTATGGCTGTGTAATTGGAAGGGGAGTTGTAGCAGCCTAGATAAATTGTAGGGAGAGGGTATGTCCCTGATCCACTCTTTAGGAATCCCAGGGTGGGTTTTGGGAAGTCAGCTTGGGATGTCTTGGAGGCCGGACTGGAGCCCTGAGGTTTTAGACTGGTTGGAGACCTCATATGAATTTAGTGAAGGCCTTTTCGCTTAAGGATCCTTTTGAGTTGTCCCCGCCTACATTAAGTGGTGGAGGGCCAGCTCCAAAATGGATGCATCCAAAAAACCTGTGAATCTTGGAGATACCCGTCTCTGGTATGTGTTGCAGTAACCTAAAATAACAAACGGAGCTGAAGATTGGCTGATGGGCTGGTGGTTGGTAGAGCAAGGGGCAGAGCGGCGGGGAGGACTCTTGTCTGCGTTGTCACTGAAAAAGCAGGAGTGATATGAGCCGCCTCTGCTGTGCTGCTAAAAACAGCCCAGCTTGTTTTTATTTAATACAGTTTTGATCTGCAAGTGTTAGTGTTTCACCTGCCTGCGAGTGGGAACTCCGGGCTCCATGCGCCTTGGAAGCCCGCCTGCGTCCCTGCATGTCCCTCTGGCACGGGGCTCGCGAATGTGGTTCCTCCTCGGTTGGAGGAGGGACTCTGCTGAAATCCAGGCTCGAAGGCATTGGGATGGGACGGGTGAAGCTTCTGCTGGGGTTTGTGTTTCTGCTGCTGTGGTGCCACTGGGTAAACTGGGGGTCTGCAGAGCCAGCTCCTGCAGGCTTTCTTGGGAAAATAGACCCCAAAATGGCTCACCTGGGTTTTTTTTCCTGTCTTGCTTGCGCAGCATCCGGCCAGCATGGAGGTGGCTCTGCAGGTGGCCTTGCTGACAGTGCCGGGGAGAGGGTCAGCGTTGGTTCCTGTCTGCTGTGGATTCTGCCCGGTGCCGGCATTTGGCTGGGCAACAAATGATTTGAAATCAGCTTGGTCCATCCCCAGGGGTGAAAGGGGTTATGAATGAACAGGGTTTCGTAAGGTCATGATTGATGCGTCCATAGGGCTCGTCCTTGGAGAGGGGCCAGCCCTGGCTTCGAAATGCCCTGGATGGGTGGGGATGCTGCCAGAGGATGTCTGGGCAAGCCGTGCCAGGGGGGACGTGGCAGGGAGGAGGATGAGGATAGTTGAGGCAGGGAGAAAGAAGAGGATCATTGGGTCAGGGAGGAAGAGAAGGATAGTCAGGGCAAGGAGGAAGAGGTGGATAGTCAGGGCAGGGAGAAAGAGGAGGATAATCGAGGTGCTTGCGGGGTTAAATAAAAGCTGTCAGTGATTTGAAAAGGGGAAAGAAAGAAAGAAAGAAAGAAAGAAAGAAAGAAAGAAAGAGAGAAAGAGAGAAAGAGAGAAAGAGAGAGAGAAAAACCACTGAAGAGGCGCTCTCCCTTCTCACCCGGCTTTTAATCAGCCGCCCCCTCTTGCCAGCAAGCAGCTGGTGGGCGGGCAGGCGAGGAGGGGGCGGCAAAGGTGTCCAGCTGCTCCTCGGCCCGGCCCCGGCACCCCGAGAGTCTCCGCAGCCCCAGCTCGCCGTGGGCCAGGGCATGGCCTGGGGGGACATGGTCCCCATCATGTGTCCCTGGTGGGCTGGAGTGGGGCTGAGGTCTTGGAGCATGCTGCTGCGGGGAGATGGGGCGAGGACGAAGAGGAGGGGGAATTGTCTGAAATGCCAGGGATTCATCTCCCACTCCCCCTGCCCTCGCCGTTCTGAAAGGAGCTGCTTGAGCAGCTCTGGATTATATTAATTAGCGGAGAAGTGTTACGCCTGCTCGTGGGGCCATGCTGCCAGGAGAAACCAGAGACTTGGCAGGTCTGTGTGAAGCAGCTGCCGGGCTCCCCGAAACCCCTCGCTCCAGCCCAAAATGAGCACACCAAACCCGAGGCTGAAGTGGGGGAGCTGAGTCCCCCCGGGGCTTCGGCATCTCCTCCTTGAGCCCAGCCAGCTGCTCACCCCCAGGGCCGAACCCGCTGGCCCCCTGGCACATGGTGGGCTGTGGTGATGGGGAAAGCATCACTGCGGTTTTGGGAGGGGACCCACCCCTCCTCGCTGGGCCCCCATGTCCGTGGGCAAAGCGGGTCAGTCTGTGACGCTGCCAAGCTGGCAGGCCCACGTGGTGGGGGGCTGCTGGGGTGGCAGGCAAGGGCACGTCTCTCACCGGTGGTCACTTGCTGTCTTTCAGGAGAGGAAGCTGTGCGCCCATCCCCGGATTGAGATCTACAAGGAGGACCGCATCTACTTCGTGTGTCCCCTTGCTCGCCAAGGGGACTTCTACGTGCCTGAAATGAAAGAACTGGAGAGGAAGAGCAGGGCTGCTGCAGTCGAGGCTGAGGATGCCCAGACAGACATCACAGGTATCCGTGGCTTGTGCATGGGCTCTGTCTTCCATCACCAATCAGCCCTCCCAAAGGCAGGGGTCCCAGTGTCCCCGGTGCTGCCCCCTGAGCAGGCAGAGAGGGGCTGACCTGCACCCACCAGGCGCCCAACCACTGAGTCTCAGCACACCTTGTCCCCTCACCCCAGGCTGAGGTAGGATCTCGTCCCCGAGGTGTCACACCGTGCCTCGGGGAGCACCCAGGCACCCCTGCGGCGTCAGGGCGAGGGCCAAGCTGCTGCCGAGCTGCCAGCCCACTGTTGTCAGAGCAGAGCTGGATCTCGCAGCTTTTGGTTGCAGCTGGGCTTGTTTTTCTCCTTGTCATATACATCTTCCTTGATCTCATCTTCATCTGTTACATATTGGGATTGCAGAGAGCTTAAATACCAGGTTGCTGTAGCTGGTGGTGGAGTTACCCGATAGCATCTGCTCAGCGAGATCTGTTGGAGCCTGAATGTATTCATACAGGAAGGGACCACAATGGCTGTAGGCGAAGAACAGCAGTGCTATAGTAACCCGAAATGCTAGTTGCCATCGCCGGCCCATGTGCTCACATGTCTGCAAGATGCGGGAGCCGGCTAGCTGAGCATCCCTGGGCACTGGACGGCATGACTGAGCTGGCCGCTGGCGGGGGCAACTGCCTCCTCCTGCCCTGCAGGTCGCCTGTGCTTGTGTAACGGGCATGAAAAAACCATGACGGCTCTCCTCGCCTCCCAGGGAGTTTGGTCGTTTGTTTTAACACATCCTCAGGTTTGGGTTGCTTTAATTCTTAATCGCATGCGGCATAAAAGCAAGCCTGGGAGTTGCTTTCTGGGAGCTCTGTCCATTTAGCACTGTAATGAAGAGTCTAAATGGAGCAGTTTTCCAGCGCTTCGAGGTCCCATGTTTTCGCGGTGCTCACTCGGCTCTTTGCATTTTTGTCTGCCTTGTGTCGGGGCGGCTGCTTTGGGCACCGGCCTGGGTTGGCCAAAGGCACCCCCCCCGCAGCCCACTCACTCCAGCACCTTCCCGTGGTTGTCCCTTGGTTTTGGAGAGGGATGGCAGGACCTGTGCGAGCAAAAGCTGCTTCAGGTCGGTGGCTTCAGCAGCTGTCTGTGCTCCTTTCTGCACCGCTCAGGAGGTGCACGACCCGGCAGCACAGCCAGGGGATGCTCGGTGCAGCTGCTGCTCTGCGCCCCAGCTGTCTCCGTGCTTTCCCTGGGATGCTGATGCCGGTGCTCCGCCGTGGGGGGTGCCGTGCCCTGTGGGAAGAAGGACTGGGAAGGTTTTTCCAATTTTAGACAGCAAGTGATGTTGGACTTTCTCATGTGAGAGACCCCTACCCCAGGCCAGGCTCCCCGGCAGCAGCTCTAGGCAGCTCCTCCGCCACCCCTCCCCTTCCAGTCGCATAGATGGGCTTTCGTAGGTGCAATCTGATGTGGTGTCATCTGCTGAGTCTGCACAAAGACAGCTTAAAATAATAATAGCTGTGAGAGGTTGGCCTTGACTAAAGAGTTGAGCTTGGATGTCGGCACTGCAATCACCATCGCTGCTGGGCACGGCAGAAGAACTAGGTCTGGTGGGGCATCACATGCTTGCTCGGGTTGTCGGAGAGGGCTAAGGATGTGGCAAGCCTTTGGGCTGCTTGTGCTGCTCCTGCCTGAGGATCTTGAAGGTCCCCATGGTCTGCTGCATCCCCATAATGTCACAGTGCCCTCGGCCGGTACAACTGGGATCTTATCAATGCTTATAAATACTTAAAGGGTGGGTGTCAGGAGGATGAGTCCAGGCTCTTTTCAGTGGTGCCCAGTGACAGGACAAGAGGTAATGGGCACAAACTTGAGCATAGGAAGTTCCACCTAAACATGAGGAGGAACTTCTTTACCCTGAGGGTGGCAGAGCACTGGAACAGGCTGCCCAGAGAGGTGGTGGAGTCTCCGTCTCTGGAGACATTCAAAACCCGCCTGGACACGTTCCTGTACAACCTGCTCTAGGTGACCCTGCTCTGGCAGCGGGGTTGGACTAGATGATCTCCAGAGGTCCCTTCCAACCCTATGATTCTATGATTCTATGAACTGCTGTCACCTGGGGAGGGTGGCACACTGTGGGGAGGTCCTGGGCTTGTGCAAAGGGAGATGGTGCCCGGTGAGCATCCTTATCCCACTGCCGCTGGCCTGCTGATGCTGGGGACTCGGTCTGCGGCTGGTGGTACTGCCCCAGCTGCAGTGGTTGAGTGGCCTTCGGGCTGACCCTGCTTCAGCTGCAGGGTCAAAGTCGGGAGCCAAGGTGGGAGGTGGCAGCTGGCCTCCTCAGGCTCTGCATCTCGCTGCCAAAGTCCCACGTGGGTTTTCTAAGCCTCGGTGCGAGAGGAGATCCTGCTGGAGGGGGCAGCCAGCAGATCTCCTCTCTGCCCAGCCGCTCAATGGAGATGCCTTGAAAATGTCACCTTGAAGATGACACCTTGAAGACAATGCCTTGAAGATGATGCCTTATGGATTGAGAGTGGTCCTCCCTTCCCAAGTATTTTCTCTGCTGGGATCTGTGCAACCACCTCTGAGTTGGAAGAAGAGAAAGCCACAATCTCTTTTCCCATCCTTTTTTACTCCCTTCTTCCTTGAGGAAACGCCCAAGGGAGGCGCCTCAACAGGTATGATGGCCATAAGATCTTCATGACCCTGCAGATCCTGGAGTGTCTGTGACAGCTTTCCAGCTTGCTTCTGCCGGCTGGACAGAGGGTGCAGCAACATCCCTGTTTGCTTTTTGGTACGGTCCCCCCTCAACCGCGATTGCGTGGATTTGGGTTATTTCTTGATCCACCCCAGCTCTGCCAGTGTTTCAAGTGGTCCTGCCCCGATGAAGGCTCGGGCCATGCTGGGATGCTCCTGGGAGGGTGGGAGAGGGTGGTGGTCCCTGCCGGTGGCACTCGGCTCCTCTGACCATGCCTGAGCTGAGCAAATCCCGATGCAGGGCTCTGATACCCTGCTGCCTCGCAGGGTGAGCGGGGGGACTGGGGGGGTGCTGAGTCCCTTTTCCTCTCCCTAAGGCAGCTGAGGATGCTCTACATGCGGCAGCTTTGGGCTGTCACTCCTGATGTGGCAGCAGATGAAGCCAGCTCTTCCCCTCTCCCCTCCCAAAATACCGAAATAACAGCAATGAGCACGCGATTTCAGAGAAAGCATCGTATTTAGTAATGCTCTGTGTGGATGCAGCACCTTTCGGTCACGGCTCACAAAACTACCCGCCAGCAGCTGTATTACCCTTCCCTCGAATTAAAGACTTCAGGAGTTCCCGGTGTAAGGTGCTGCCGTTCCTCCTTGCCTGTCAGTGTGGCTGGTGCCAGGCAGAACCGAGCGACTTGGATTTGCAAGAACAGCTTGGATTTGTTTTCCTGAGCCTCGTGACCTTGGAGCACAACTCTCCATTCAGGCTGTCGTCTACTGTCCTCCTTGCTCCTGGGCTCTCCCTGCAAGGCAGCGCTGGGTGCCTGCGGCTCTGAGTGAAGCCAGTGGCCATAAAGGCTGCAAGACGTGGTCCAGGGTCTCTGCTTTCGGGGCTGGCAGCTCCGCCGAGGACGGACACACTTCGCAGACAAGGAAGGGGCCGGGGGCTGCAGCTGCCTCTGCACCAATTCCGTCCCTTCTTTGCCATCGTCAGAGTCATCGGAAAGACGGGAAGCATTTTTGGAAGGCGGTTGATGGGTCTCCAGGGGGCCGGTGTCAATCACGATTAGTTGTTTTGTACTTAATTATTTTCCGGGGCTTTGGCATCAGTGCGGTGCTCAGCAGGCCCTCGCTGCCAGCTCGCTCTGGGCAGCATGCTGTCTAGTGTGACCCCGCTGCAGCACGCGGAAGGTGAAAGCAAACAAAAGCAGCCTCGCGTGACATGGGCTTGCTGGCACGAACACAGATGGTTTCTAAGCACGTGGCTCTGCCCGGAGTCTCAGGTACTGGTTTTCCTGGAGCTGAGCCTGTCCAACAGTGTCTGGGTGCCACCGATGGCATCACCCGCTGAGCCCCAGTGCCACGGGGGGCACCTTCCCTGCTGTGCTCTGCCTCATCCCCGCTTCCTTCCCTCCTCCGAAGAGCCCTGCCCGTTCTGCCTGCCTGTTCCTCCTGAGAAGGGTCTCAGCAGGCAGCTCCTGCCGTGCCTTCCTGCTGGCCTGCCTGCCCCAGCCCCTCTCCTGATGGCTGTGTGCGAGCTCCGGCAAGCGCGGAGGAGCTGTGCCCCTCCTGGCAGCGCATTGATCTATTATTTAGTGACAGAGGAGATGAATATTTGATCGAACAAGGGGAAGGAGAGGGCCCGGTTGCACTAAGAGGGGAGCGATGCTTGGGCATCAGTGTCCCGCTGGGGCGATTGGGGAGAAGAGACGGTCCTCCTTCCCGGGGGGATTTGGGGATGCCAGTACCTGGGGTGGCACAAGGCTGAGCTGCCTTGGGGGGATGGCTTCCCGCGGGGCTCATTAGCAGCGTGGGGCGAGTGGTTCCCATTGCAGCCATATCTGGCTGGTATCTCGGTGTTGGCTGCTTGGCTTCCCTTCTTAGGTGGCCTTTGAGGGGCTCCTCAACACCCCAGTGGGACTTCACCCCAGGCCGTGCCTTTTTTCCCAAATTAAAACTTCCTGGGTTCCACACTCCTGCTGAGTGAAGGTGCAGCAGGATGGCTACGCTGTCCTTGGGGGAACAGAATGCAGGCAGGGGGGTTCCACAGCACAACTGGCACCTCGACGCATGACAGAGGGAAAAGCTGCTGGGCTGGATCCTGGTGCAGGGACCAGCCTTGGGAAGTGGGATGCAGGGGATGGGCAGCAGCTCACTGGGGGACCAAGCAAGGTGCCCGGGGCAGGATGGAGAAGTGGACATGAGGGCTGCTGGAAACCTCCATGCTTGTGAGACGAGAGCTGACCTCCTCCTGGCCCACAAGGCACCTTCGAACGAGGCTTTGGTGGCCCTCTTGGAGCCCTGCCGCGCTCCCTGCCTGGCCTCTCTGGGCTGTGCTGGGGCAGCTGGGGGTTCCTACCATGTCCCCCTGACAGAGCTGACTCCACACAGCAGCAGCGGCTCTGTCTCTCAGCCCTGCCCGCCCTGGCCATCCGTCCCCGGCCAGGCTGGGTGGCCATGCCAGAGCCAGCCTTGTCATGCGCAGAGGAGAGTGAGGATGCTGAAATGGGCAAATTTGCCAGCTGAGGCTGCTCAAGCATGATCAGAAGTGACAGAGCAGTGAAAAAGTGCCTGGCTGAAAGGAAACAGGACTCAATTTATTGTCGCCCTTGGAGTGAGGGAGAGGGAGGCGGCTGCTGGGGGTGAAGACAGTGGTGATTTCCTGCGGTGGCAGCTTCATCCCCATCTTCCCCTTCCTGACCCTCTGCTCCACTCCTCAAGAGCTCCTTTGCTTTGTGGCATGGAGTGATGTGGTGGCTTCCCAGCCAAAACGGCTCCCGAGGTGATGCGGACGGGTGCTGCGCAGGCAGGGCATGGCTCGGGGGGTCAGGGTCACTCTTGTCCTGGGTTTCAGAGGGACGTGAGATGACCACAAATGACATGAGCTGTCATGAAGCCATGGCGGGAACGTGTCCGTGTCACCTCAGGCCACCAATTTGGCCAAATAGGATTATTTATTTTTTTTCAGATCTCCACTAGAGACCTTGCAAACCTTTAATTTGCTTCAAGGCTCAGGGTTGGCGTGCTCCCCTCCGTCCCCTGCAGCTCTCCATCTTCCCGGATGACCCACTGCCCTGCCACGGTCCTGCCAGGTGGGATGGCATCTCCTGGCTTCTGCTGCCCACTTGGTCACTGCCGTCCCCTTCATTGAGTGCCTCGCCGGCAGCATGCAGAACATCCTTTTTAACTTAGAGTAAATGTAGTTTCCATGTCGAGGCGCTCCCTGATGCTGCAGCAAAGGCAGTGCATGTCAGCGGGTGACGGTTCTTTTCTCTTTTTCATGGGGGTGATCACCAGGCCCTGCTTGGGTGGGCAACCGAGGGCTCGGCTTGGGCCAGATGCTGAAGGGGTTGAACGCCATGGACAAGGCAAGAGGCTGGAGGTCAGGCTTCTCTCCGGGCACCCGCCAGGCGGGATGAAGCCGATACACCATCCAGGTGGGATGAAGCCAATATTCCATCCAGATGGGATGAAGCTGCATCTGTGGGTCTTCCCGTCCGCTCCTCATCCTGCTACCGCAGCTCGGTCCTCTCTGAACAGCCCTCGCTCAGCCGGCAGGACCGTGGGATGATGCTGCTCAGAAGGCAGAGGACTGCCATTTACAAGCAGTTCTGCTGGCAGCTGCCCAGGCCAGGAAGAAAAACATCAAGAAAAAGGGATTTAAGGGTGTTTGGAAGGAAAATTCCCTCCCTGGCGGGTCTCCTCCAGGAGACTGGTGGCTGCTGTGCAGCTGGAGGAGGGTGATCAGCCCAGCTCCGGGCACCCCAGCTGTGGGAGCCTGAGGAGGCTGGAGATGCCTGCTGGAGATGCCTGCAGGAGCCCCATGCCGGTGGCTGGGGATGGAGCCGTGCCGGCAGGAGCCAGCATGGAGGAGAGGGCTCTCCTGTTCCACCTGTGAGCCCCTCCATGGTTGTCACCATCCTCTTTGCCACTTCCCAGCTGCGCTGGTGGCAAGCCACGGTCCTCCGCTGGAGCTGCTGCCGAGCGGGGCTCTCCTCCTGGTTTGCCTCCTGATGTGGGACATGATCCTCGACAAGGGCGTGGATGGAGCCCCCGGGGGAGTGGGGGTGCCGGGAAGTGGCCAAGCTTGGCACACGCTTCCCATCAGCATGAGGCAGGCGGGGAGAAGGTGGAGTGGGGAGGGCCGTGATGGAGGAGCCTGCCCAGAGTTTGCTGCCGCTGTCGTAATTAACAATGTGGATCTGTGATGTCGTAATCAGCGACGTGGATCTGTGATGTCATAATTAACAATGATTAATGTTTTATAGGAGGGTTTTGTCTCCCAGCTGGTTGCTCCGGCAACAGCACCGAGCTGCTGGTCTCAATCTGACACACTCCTCTCGTCGTCGACTCCTTAATTGTGTTGTCAACTGAGCTAACGAGGCAGGGATCTGGGAAGGGGGCGGTGGGCCCAGGGGTCCGTCCGGGCAGGCAGGGGCAGCCCCTAGGGGGGCTGTGCCGTGAGAGGGGGTGTGGGCTGGCAGGCAGGTGACGTGGAGAAGGGCCGAGCGAGCTGGGAAGACTCTCCCCACCCTCTGGCACCCCGAGTCCCGTCTGACGTTGCCCTGCCTGCCTTCGCACTGCCGCTGGAGCCGATGCCAGGAGCGGGTTGTAGGGGGTGATGAAGGCAGCGTTAGGATGCCCTGGCATCAGACTGGACGTACAACCGCCTCTGACGGCGGCATATCCGAGGACCTGCAGTGTGCCACCATCCCCTTGGGTGCTCAGGCAATGCTGCAACTCCCCATCACCCTTGCAGCACAGCGTCCAGCTCCTCGCCTTGTTCCTGGTGCCGTGACAGAGGCAGGGTTGTCCCCTAGCTCCCAGGCCGGGCATTCTCCCCAAGGAAAGGCTTGCCAAGTCCTCGATGTGTGCAGAGAGAGCAGCAGTGGGGCCAGGGCACGGCTGGGAAGCTGGGGGTTGTTTGGGCTGGTTGGGAGGTGCCCTGATTTCAGGGAGCTGCTTGAGTCCAGCTCCTGCTTGTCTTGGCCCGGTCGCTTCTCAAAGGCACAGGAGGTGACAAGAGGTAGGGGCTGGTCTCCTCCATGGCCTGATGCCTCTGAGGTTTCTGGTGGCTTCAAAGGCTGTGGCACCCCATCTCCATCCCCACCAGCTCCTTCCCGCAGCACTCACTCGCTCCCCTTCTCTCTCCATCCCAGGGGCAGACACCATGAGTGAGACGAGCTCCATCAGCATGGAGGCCACAACTGACAGCAGAGACACCTCGGTGGCCACCTCCATCCTGCTGCCCTTCCCAGCCAGCCGTGGCCGGGAGGAGGCGGACAACCGCAGCGAGCACAGCTACAGCGAGTCGGGAGCCAGCGGCTCCTCCTTTGAGGAGCTGGACCTGGAGGTCACTGGGGACGGGGAAGGAGCCCCAGGCCTGCTGCCCGACATGGGCTACGTGGGCAACCAGGAGGCCACAGACAAGTGGACCAAGGAGCCCATCGCTGCTGAGAGAGGAGAAGAGTGAAGCAGAGACCTGACTGCCTCGCCTCCCGCCGGGGTCTGAGTTACTGGGAACCGGTCGCCTTTCCCACCTCCTTCCTCTCCAGCCAAGGGACTTAGGTCGCTGATTGCCCCTGGGACCCGCTCTCCCTCTTTGCAAAAAGGGTGTTTGATGGTTTCAGGGATGCTGGGAGGCAGGGGGTCACCTGCAGCACTCAGCGGCACAGGGTAGGTGCAGGCTCGGGGGTGGGCAGCGAAATGCATTTGCCGTTTGTGTGTCTCTAGATGCATCGCAAATTCCTCACAGGCATCTTGGGGGGGTGGTGGTGGGATGGCAGAGGTATCCCCCCTCATCTGTGCTGGTGCCCCCTCTCACCCACCGCTTCTCTCTGCGGCACGGCCGCGTGTTTTCTAGCACCAAAGAGCCATGAGTAGGATCGGTTGGGTTTGTCCCCCCTCTTCTCTTCCCCTTGCTGAAAAATGGAAACATCCCATGTAAAGCTGGTCCTCCTGGCACTGCCACGGGCGCTTTTGGGGTCTGTAATAAAGTGGATGCTTTTCCTCACCGGTGGCCAGTGGCATTGCTGACTGCCTCTTGGCCGATCGCGCCGTCCTGCCCTGTGGTGGGGAGCGGGCTGCGGCTGGGGGCTGCTGGGCTGCCCTCCATGTCCCAACCGAGCTGGGGAGCTGCCCGAGGGCTCTGCGTCCCCCCTGCTCGGCTCGCTCCTGCCCGGGCAACCCAGGAGGGCTGTGGGGACCATCCCTGGCTTCTGCAGGCTGTGCGGGAAGTGGGAAAAGGTCGGCATAGCATGTCTCCAGCCCTCCCTGGGTCTCTGCCCTCCCTGGGATGGAGGGAGGTGGTGTCCCTGCTCCTCTTGGGAACCTGCTGAAAGTAAAACCAGTAAAGCCAGGTCCCTGGGCTGCTGGTGGGCCTGGCACTGCTGTGCACCTGTGGCGGGGGGACCAGCCTACCTGCGCAGTGCCTCCCATCTGCCTGATCCAGTAGCCGAGGGGTGCAGGCAGGGAGGGATGCCCGTGCTGGTCCCAGTTCCCTGTCCCCCAGCTGGGTATGAGGGAGCAGCCTGGACATCACCACCATGGTGCCCCGGGACAATGCCAGGGGCTGGAGCACCTCGCCAGGCTGGCAGAGCTCAGCCCCTTCCCTATCCCAGTGCCACCAACAGCCCAGAGCTTGTTCCTCGGCAGTTGGATGTGGCAGCCCAAAACCAGGTCTTGGGGTGGGGGAACAAGGGGCAGGGGAGGCCTGGCTGTCCCTCCACGGTGGGGACGTCTCCTCCCTGGCTTGGAAAGGTCATGATTAGTCCTGAGCCAGTGATTGACATGAGATTGTTTATAAATATTTTGTGCTCTGAGTGATAAAATATTAAACTCCTCCAGCCCACATGGAAAAATATTGCTCTTCCCGGTGTTTATCTTTGTTGCCAGTTATTACAAAACTGCCAAGCCCCCTGAAATATTTATGCCTGGCTGAGGCTCGGGGTGAGGGTGGGGGGTTGGAGCCAGGCAGTGGATCCTAACGCCAGTTGTCCCCTAACCCCACTGAAGATGGGGGCCGGGGGGGCTTTGCCATCATCCCTCTGCCGTCAGCAGAGCCGAAGCAGCAGCCAGGAGGATGCAGCCAGCGCTGGGGCGCATGTGAGGCTCGTGCCAGGTCCTGTCTGCCAGGGAAGAAGCGGGACCTTGGCAGTGCCAGCATCCTTTGGCACAGCACGGCATGTCTCCAGCCCTCCCTGGTTCTCTTCCCCCTCCAGCCAGCAGTGCCGAGGTCCCCCAGCCCAGGCACCCTCCTCTCCCTGGTGCCCTGCTCCGTCTGTGCTAATAGTCTTGGAAGGAGATGGGACGGTGGGGACTGGGGTCCTGGTGTTGTATGTCCCCAGGAGGGACCTTGCCATGGAGGTCCTGGGTTATCCCCCCCCAAATCAGGACTGCTGGGGAGGCGGACACACACAGAGTGGGTCTGACTCTTGATGCAGTGCCCTAACCCACAGCCTGCAAGCACCGCAGCTGGCAGTGGGGAAACTGAGGCACGGGGTGGTGAGGCAGTTGCTTGGGGTGGTGCCCCAGAGGCACCCCTGGCCCCTGCCCATCCCTGCGGGTCCTGTGTCATCCCCCTCTCCCGTTCTTGTCCACGTATCACGGAGATTTCTGGGACAGCCAGGCTGCCAGCACAGGATTGATGGGGATGCACGGCAGGATCCTGGGCAGCGGAATGGCTCCAGAAAGGGTTTGGGCAAGTGGTGAAGATCCGGAACACTAAATCTAGCTGCTGCCTTTGCCTTCAGAGGAGGCATCTCAGGGAGCATCCATTGTCTGAAGCTTTCCCCCAGCTTGGTGCTTGGGCCGATGGTGAGTGCCAGGGGCTGCGAGGAGTGCAGGGGCCAGTGGGGTGATGCTGGTCCCCTGGGTGCCCCCCAAGGGCTTGGGGAGCAGGGGGCAGGCTGGGTGGGGGGCTGTGCCGGGCAGGGGGTAGAAAAGGCCCCAGGGGGCACCAGGTTGTGGCTCTGGAGCTGGAGCTGGGGCTGGGACCCCTCTCGTTGGGCTGGGACTGAGATGGGGGCTTTGGGGCCGAGGGAGTGGGCGCTGAGCGGTGCCTGCTGGGTCTGCCAGGGGACGTGGTCCTGCCTCTGCCCAGCCTGCATCTGGCCATCCCTTGCCTGTGTCCTGCCTTCCCTGCCTGTGTCCTGCCTGGATCTGTCCGTGTCCTGCCCATGTCCCAC
>VWZL01000296.1:17713-40596 GCA_013396915.1 Stercorarius parasiticus | reverse complement strand
CAGCACCGACCCCCTGCAGCGGTCACCCAGCGGGACCCCGCCGCTGCAGCCCCCGCCCCGGCCCCGGCAGGGGCTGCCCGCGGTCACCGGGACGGGGGAGCAGGGGGGACAGCCCGGCACGGCGGGGACAAGGCCCCCCCGCCCCGGCTGCCGCCCCCCGGGTCCCTCCTCCCGCTGTCCCCGGCCGGGGAGGGCAGTGGCTCGGGAGAGGTGGGCTGCCGGGGCAGCCAGAGCCCAGGGTGGGTTTGAGATGGGATTTGGGGAAGGCCGGCCGAGCCTGTGACCCCAGTCCCCTGGGGGGCTGCGGTGGGGCGGGCAGCCCCCTCCTCTCCCACCTCGCTGCTGGGGTGCAGGGACCAGGCCTCTGTCACCTCCTCTTGCCTTCACGTCCCCGACCCCCTGCTCTCCCACCAGTCTGGGCAAGAGCAGCCAAATGGCTGCGGTGGTGGGGGGCGATGGGGCGAGTGTCCAGGCAAAGGTGCTTTAGCTTCCCCAGGGCTCGCAGGCTGTGGGGCAGAATGGAGGTGCAGGGGTCCCAGCAGAGCTCGGTGGTTGTGGGACCTTCAAGGGACCCTGGTGGGAGGTGACGATGGTGGCTTGTGCAAGCTGGGCTCACCCTGCGCACCCTCCCAGCACTGCTGCTGTCACCCACGCCCCATGCCACCCCTACAGGTGCTGGTGTCGGAGAGGGTCAGGTCTCTTGGCAGGGGCTGGGTGGGGAGCGCCGGGGACACATAGGAGCAACGGCACCTTCTCACCCATCCTACTCACCCATGGTTTCAGGAGGGGAGGCTGCCAGCAGCTGGCAGGAGTCTTCCAGCCCTACTGCGTCCGTCGGGCTGGACTTGCCTCTGCCCTGTCAGGTGCTTTGCTTCCCCAGATGTTCCCCAGATGTTCCCATGGGGCTGTCCTCCCCCCGGCACCATGCCAGCCCACCTGAGCAGCTGCGGGGATGGCCGCAGCCCTGCTCACAGCGTCCCTCGGGGCTTGCTGCAAGGTGGGCGATGGTTTGCCCTTTCGGGAGAGCTTTGTGTGAAGGTGACCTTTGTCTGGTGGGTCCCACCAGCTGCCCCAGAAGAGACAGACCCCAAGGAGATGGGCTCCCGGTGCTGCTGGACCCCTGTGCGGGCTCAGCCTGCCCCCAATGGGCTCCATCAATAATAATCCATGTGCCTGCGGCCTCTTTCTTGCTTGAGGAAACCCTGGGTCCCTCAAAAGCATTCACTGCCTGAAATAAGGCAGGGAGCTTTTCTCGGCCTCTCTCCCAAACTCCTTCAAATTGGCGGGGTCGGATAGGAGATGCCCTGAGGCGACTAGGGGCTCGTCACAGGCAGGCAGCACCTGGGGACAGGCACTTTGGGGCATGCAGGAGGAGGTCTGCATGCATCTCACCACCCCACCCCGTTATCCCCTGTGCCACACTGCTGCCCGCATCCCCCTGGGCATCACCGCCAGCTCCGGCTGCTTGCCGGAGGGCTCCTCCAGCCATGGGCATCACCTGCCTGGGGGCACCATGGGGGGCTCCTGCTTGGGGAGAGTGGCCTTGGTACTGGCTGTGGGGGGCTGCAGAAGGGTCAGCTCTCTCCAGCATTGCCCTCCCACCCTGTGTGCCCCCACAAACCCCGCTCTGCCAGGCTGTGGGTGAGCCCTGGGACCCACCGTGGCACCGGCAGCTCCCCGTGCCGGAGCAGCCTGAGGTTTCTGGGCTGCCGGGGGGTCTCTTTCTCCCATGGCCCCTGAAATGCCGGCCCTGCAGGATTTCAGCAGTCGGCTTCAAATGGGAAACAAATCTCTCCCGTGGTTTGGGAAAAGACAACCGATCTCTGAAGGGACTGCATCTTCTGCCAAAAAAAGGCCTGTCTGCTGCAAAAGCCTTTGATTCCCCCGCGCCTCCGTGCTTTCTGCAGAGGGAGTCAGCAAACCTGGCTCTTACTTTTACTGAAATCTCTGAATTTAGTATATGGGGAAGGAAGGGGCGGTGGTGAGAGAAGAGGCTCTGAAGCACCGCGGCTGCCGGATCCTGCCCCGCGCGTTGCTGTGGGAAGGATGAAGCCGGCAGCGCGTCCCTGCTCCAGCCCAGGTGCCACGGGCAGCGCGGAGGGCAGCACACGGCGAGTGGGCTCCAGGGGGGGTATGGGGTGGGGATTAAATACTGCTGTGGGCACGGCAGGCTCATGTCCGGCCGCTTTTGGCAGCGCTCTTGGCTGGAGGTTGGAAGCCACTGGCACCCTAATGCCGCTGCCTGGGTCAGGGGCTCGGCTCAGAGACGGCTTTGGCTTTCCCTGCCCCGGGTGACATCCCTGGCTCCTTCCCCCCCACCGATATTTTAGGGGCCGGCAAGCTGCCCCCCGGTACCCCCTCTGCCCAGTGCTGCTGCCGGAGCCGGCTCTGCATTCCCCCTGCCTGTGCTGGTGCATGCTGGGAGCGCTGGGTGGGGGGGACAGATCCCTGTGCCCCATTTGTCTCCCGGGGTCCGTGTCACTCACTGGCGTCCTGGTGGTCCCAGGTCACTGCTGCAGCTGTCACATCTGCTCAGCTTGCCCTTCTGCGGGGGGCTCCTTTCTACAGGCACCCCAGGTGGGGGGGCACAGGCAGGCTCATGGCCTTGCTCGCCTGTGAGGACGGTCCCCAGCTCGCCTTGCAGCCTGCAGACCCAGTGGCTTTTCTCTTCCCTTTTCCAGGTTCCGAGGGCTCTGCTGGGGCAGCACGACCCCCCCGTGCTGACGCCACGCCACCACCCACCACCCGATGCCTGGGGACTGCCTGCCCTCGCCTTGACGGGTGACAGGGGTGACAGGGGGTGGCACAGGACCCCTGGCCAGCACCTGCGCACCCCATGGCGGTCCCCTTGGCCGCCTGGCTGTGGCTGATGTGCCTGGCCACCTGCCTGGCTGCTGGGCACGGCATGGCTGGAAAGAAGGAGATCAGCACAGACGGGGACCTGGTGATCGGGGGCCTCTTCCCCATCCATGAGAAAGGAGTGGGGACCGAAGACTGTGGCAAGATCAACGAGCACCGGGGCATCCAGCGCCTGGAGGCCATGCTCTTCGCCCTGGACGAGATCAACAAGGACGGGAGCATCCTGCCGGGGGTGAAGCTGGGCGCCCACATCCTTGACACCTGCTCCAAGGACACCTACGCCCTCGAGCAGTCCCTCGACTTTGTCCGCGCCTCCCTCACCAGGGTGGACGGCTCCGAGCACATCTGCCCCGACGGCTCCTACGCCGTCCACGATGATGTGCCCACTGCCATCACTGGCGTCATCGGGGGCTCCTACAGCGACGTTTCCATCCAGGTACCGCCCCCAGCAAGAGGGGCTTGGATGGGGCTGGGGGGTCGGCAGAAATGGAAGGGGGTGTAAAACCCCGGTGGCAGTGTGGTAATGCCGCTGCCAATGTGGCACAGGGGTGCTCTCACATCCCTCGTGGTGATGCTGTGCCCCTTTCTGCAATAGGGAGGGAATGCCAGCCTGGCACCTGAGAGAGCCATCTCTCTGCCACTGTGGGGTGGCTGCAGCCCTGATGGTGGCCGGAGTCCCCTTGGAGGCTGCGGGGAGCCCCCCACCCACCATAAGCCATGGGAGCCAAGCCAGTGGATCTGTCCTATGTGGGGACGGGGGTTTGTTCCCCTCCTGGGGTCGTGGTGGCAAGCACAACTCCTCAGCCCAGGATGATCTTCATGCTCAGGTCCATGTCCTTGGTGTCACCACACTGCCACGTCCCTCGCCACCACCAGTGGGCCTGGATGGTGCGAGCTGCCTCCTGGCATCGCTGGTACCGGTCCCTGGCCTGGCACGTCCTGGCATGGGACTAGAGCAGGACGCTGTCCCTCTCACGCCTGCCATGCTGCCAGTGCCTGATGCAGGTGGCCACCTCCAGCACCCAGTGGACCAGCCGCCCCCACCACAAGGCCTGGATGACCACAGCTGTGCCATGTTTGTCCCTGCCCCCTCTGGCTGGCTGCTGCAGTGCCCTGGCACCCAATGGGTGGCGGTCCCACCACAGTGCAGGAGCAGGGTTTGGCTCACCTACAGCCCTGGGGGTCCTGTTGCCCATGGGATGGGTGAGTGGCCAGGCGCAGGGTCACCCCCCCGGGCATGGCGGTGACACTCCTGATGTCAGAATGGCGCAGGAGACACTGTGGTGGGGGTGTGGGGACATCACTCCCAGCAGGCAGAGCTGCACACTGTGGGGGGGCACTGTCCCCTCTGCCCCCCCCCCAAACCCATCCCTCGAGGTGCAGCCAGCTGCGAGGGGGTACCCGCCTTGCAGGGGCTCAGCCACAGGGGTGGGCACAGGGGGCTACTGCCTCCGCATCCCCAGTGGTCCCACGGGAACAGGCACCTTGAGCCTTGGACCCTGCTGTCACCCTGGGTGGGGTGCAGCTCCCTCCCCAAAACTGTGGCTCTGCAGACCCAGGGGCTGGCTTCGGCAGGGAGAAGAGCATCCCCCGAGGATGCAGGCAGCCAGAGGGGCCAGCCAAGTCACGGGGGCTGCCAGTGGGCTACGCGCTCGCTAAGATTTAATGAGTCCCCCGGGTGTGTCAAACCATGGCTGCTGCTCCCCGGGGGTCTCGGCATCCCCCCAGCCATGGGGCGGAGGAAACCAAGGCTCGGTGATGGAGGCACCACTTCGGTCCGGCCCATGCAGGAACCTTGTCCCTTCCCTTGCTGGAGGATTTGGGGTGTCCCCATGGCTAGGGGGATGCGGTCTGGACCCCGGGCGGCACGGGCAGCCCGTGCTGGGGCAGCATGGCAGGCTGGCAGCTCCCGTTGTGCGGCAAGGCCAGGCAGCAGCACTGCTGCACTCGGGGGCCTTCTTGCCATTAGGGGACTTTGTCATGGAGAACATTCGTTCAACATTAATTAAGCCGCGTCTCTTGCCTGGGGAGCAGCGAGATGTGGGCAGGCTCACCGTCCCCGCTGGTGTGCCCGAGCCCCTCCCCTTGCTGCTCCAAGAGCCTGGGTTTTTAACAGCCTCATTAGTGGGGCTTTTTTCCCCTTTGAAGCTAACGAGGGCTTCAGCCAAGCAGCTGGAAGGTGCCGGTCTCACTGGGGTTCCCAATGTGGGATGTGCAGGCGCCAGTCTGCAGGCCCAGCTCCACAGCGCTCCCAGCTTTCTCTTTGCCCATGAGCATCTCCCACAGGTCACCTGTGAGGGGGGTTCTGCTTTTGCCATGAATCCATTTATCCCCTCCCCAGCCCTGGATTTCAGAGGGGAAGTGAAATGCTAAAATAAAGTAAAAGAAATGAGCACATGTGAGGGCTCAGGCCACCCTGTGAAAGTGGCGTCCCTCCATCCCTCCACCAACCAGGACCTCCAGGTTGGGGGGCTGCTCATCAGCCCCACAGTTGTGCTTGGGAGCACCACGCAACACCTGGTGTTGGGCAGGGGTTCTCCGGTGGGAATGTCCCTCGCTGGGCCACGCCGTCAGGTGCTCACCTCTCCTCCTCCGTGCAGGTGGCCAACCTTCTGCGGCTCTTCCAGATCCCACAGATCAGTTACGCCTCTACCAGTGCCAAGCTCAGCGACAAGTCCCGTTACGACTACTTCGCCCGCACCGTCCCGCCAGACTTCTACCAAGCCAAAGCCATGGCGGAGATCCTCCGCTTTTTCAACTGGACCTACGTCTCCACTGTGGCCTCGGAAGGTGACTATGGGGAGACGGGGATCGAGGCCTTTGAACAAGAAGCCCGCATGCGCAACATTTGCATCGCCACCTCAGAGAAGGTGGGACGCTCCATGAACAAGAAGACCTACGACGGGGTCGTCCGGGCTCTGCTGCAGAAGCCCAATGCCAGAGTGGTTGTGCTGTTCACCCGAAGTGAAGATGCCCGGGAGCTGCTGGCGGCTGCCCAGAGAGCCAACATGTCCTTCACATGGGTGGCCAGCGATGGGTGGGGAGCCCTGGAGAGCGTGGTGGCCGGGAGCGAAGCAGTGGCGGAGGGAGCCATCACCATCGAGCTGGCAGCCTACCCCATTAAAGAGTTTGCTGCCTACTTCCGTAACCTCAACCCCTACAATAACAGCCGAAATCCCTGGTTTCGGGAGTTTTGGGAGCAGAAGTTCAAGTGCAGCTTCCACACGCAGGACTGTAGCCGGTACTCCCTCAAGACAGGCAAGTTTGAGCCAGAGTCCAAGATCACATTTGTGATCAACGCAGTTTATGCCATGGCTCACTCTCTCCACAACATGCACCAGGCGCTATGCCCCAATGTCACCAAGCTCTGCGACGCCATGAAGCCCGTCAATGGCAAGAGGTTCTACAAGGACTTTATGCTCAATGTTAATTTTGATGGTGAGTCCAGAGGTGGAGATGGGGTTTGGCTGCCTAACTGGAAAGGAATGGGTAGGAGGAGTGAGGCAGGGATGGCAGGGAGAAGGAAGAAGACCCAGGTTAGACCCAAAACCCCCCAGTTCCTCCAGCCTGCCCACACCCGGGGACCCTTGTACCATGGGCTGTGGTTGTCCCAGGATGCCAACAGCGCACCGTCACCCTCAGGAGGCAATCCAGGACTTCTGTCCCCAGTGTGGAGAAGCTGGTGACCAACTCCATCCTGCTAGAGCTGGGTGGGACCAGCCCCACAGGGGCTCCTCCAGGAACGTGGGACCTTGGAGACCTCACTTACAAGTGCCATGATTTATTCACATTTCGGGGATTAAACTGGAGGGAGACCCTTGAGCAGGGACCTACATAGTTTGGGGTGAATTAGAAGTGTGTCCTCTGTGACTTGGGCCAAGCCCAGCTACCCAGGTGTCATTGAGAGCCATGGCGGCTGCAAAATCCACCTCTTTGTCCCTGCAGAGGTGGCTGGGGCTGCTGAGCTCTAAGGCACTTGGGGAGGTAGTTCTCCACTGTTGCTTTCCTGTTCCTAATGTGTGCATAGGCAGCAAGTGTGAGAGAGAAGGCAGGGAAGAGGTTAGACATTTGCCTGTGGTCATGGTGGGATGTGATGCTTTGATGGAGCCCTGCCTCCACACCGGGAGTGAGCGCTCTCCTGCCCCACGGCAGTCACCATCTCCCCTTCTCCTCCCTCCAGCTCCGTTCAGGCCAGCAGACACCAAGAGCATCGTTCGATTTGACCGCTACGGCGATGGGATTGGGCGCTACAACATCTTCAACTATCACCGCATGGACGGGCGGTATTGGTATCAGAAAGTGGGCTACTGGGCTGAGGGGCTCACCCTCAACACCAGCCTCATCCCGTGGGCTGAGACCTCCGTCCCTGTGTCCCAGTGCAGTGACCCCTGCAAGAAGAATGAGATAAAGAGCATGCAGCCCGGCGATATATGCTGCTGGATCTGCATCCCCTGCCAGCCCTACGAGTACTTGCTGGACGAGTTCACCTGCATGGACTGTGGTCTCGGTTACTGGCCCAACGAGACCCTGAATGGCTGCTATGAGTTGCCCCAAGAGTACATCCGCTGGAAAGACGTCTGGGCCATTGGCCCCGTCACTATCTCTTGCCTGGGTTTTATCTCCACCCTCTTCGTTTTTGGAGTCTTCATGAAGAACAATGACACCCCCATCGTGAAGGCCTCCGGCCGGGAGCTCTGCTACATCCTCTTGACTGGGGTCCTCATGTGCTACAGCATGACCTTCATCTTCATCGCGAAGCCCTCCACCGAGGTGTGTACGCTCCGGCGTCTGGGGCTGGGCACATCCTTTGCCGTCTGCTATTCAGCCCTCTTGACCAAGACGAATCGCATCGCCAGGATCTTCAGCGGGGTGAAGGAGGGGGTCCAGCGCCCCCGATTCATAAGCCCCACATCGCAGGTGGTCATCTGCATGGCCCTCATCTCTTGCCAGCTGATCATCGTCATTATCTGGCTGCTGGTGGAGACCCCTGGCACAGGCAAGGAGACCGAGCCTGACAAGAGGTACATCGTCACCCTCAAGTGCAACAACCGCGACTCCAACATGCTCATTTCACTCACCTACAATGTCCTCTTGATTGTCCTCTGCACGGTCTATGCCTTCAAGACACGGAAATGCCCTGAAAACTTCAATGAGGCAAAGTTCATCGGGTTCACCATGTACACGACCTGCATCATCTGGCTGGCCTTCCTGCCCATCTTCTACGTGACCTCCAGTGACTACAGAGTACGAGCCTGGGTTTTGGGGGAGGCTTTAACAGGTCTTGATCTGAGTGGTCTTGGTGATTTGGTCCCCACAGGGTTTGGGGCTAGGAGATGTGTGGGCCAAGGGAAGGGTCTTTGGCCATGGACCTGGTGACAGTCACCTCTGCATTGGGGCATTCATGACCAAGTGAAGGGTGGCTGAAGGGGGCAATGAGTCCTGGGGAGAAGACCCCCATCCTTGACACACTGTTTGCTGGAGTGATGATGGGAAATGGCCCTGAGACCTCCAGAGATCCCTGCGATCTGACCATGGAGGAGTCATTGCCATCCTTCAGCCTCACCATGCAAAGGCACAAGACAGCCCCTGGCCCATCCCAACATCTCCCCCACCAGGGCCTGAATGTCAACCCCACGTCCAGCGTGGTCCCCAGGGAGGTGAGCAGTGCCAGGGAATGGGGAGCATGGGGTGCACCCTGCAACACCTCAAACCCCTGGCAAGGGCTCCCAGACACGTTGGAGGACTCAGTGGGGGCAGCTGCAGTCAGGAACTTCCAGAGAGGACCAGCATCCCTCTGTGGGAGTGGGAGGTGCAGGGCTCTGGCCCTGGTCATTGCCCCAAGGCAGCATGTTGGCCAGGCTGGGGGTGCTGCTCCGGGTGTACCCACTTTGCAGGAACAGCATTGTCCCATCAGGGCAGTGGGTCTCCGGTGGGTCCACTCTGATGGAGGGACCTGGTGTGGGGTGAGATGTGCCTGTGGGGTGCAGGCAGCAGCCTCTGCCCAGTGGGGCTGGACGGTGCCACAGTGAGGGCTTCATCCTGCCCTGCTCGGGGCAGAGGGCTGGTGGCAGGAGCACCTGATGCCCACTCCTGTCTCCAGGTCCAGACTACCACCATGTGCATCTCAGTGAGCCTCAGCGGCACCGTGGTCCTTGGCTGCCTCTTCACCCCCAAGCTCCACATCATACTCTTCCAGCCACAGAAGAACGTGGCCAGCCACCGCGTGGGCACCACTCGGTTCAGTGTGGCGGCCGCCAGCTCCAGCCAGTCCCACGGTGAGCACGGTGGGGTTAGGAAGGGCTGGGGGCAGCACCCCCTTCCTGGTGGGGGCTGGTAGTGGAAGGAGCACCCCAGCATGGGCTCCTGAAGGAAAGTGGGAGCAGAGTACGACATGACTGGAAATGGGGGGAATGGAGGATGCTGTGTCCCCTGTGGCTCATCCCTGTCCCTTGTCCCTATTCCTCATCTCCCATGGCTGCAAGCCCCAAGGCTGCAGCACAGCCTGCCAGGGGTGGGGGGGTACTTCTTACGGCGGCCCATCATTGCCCCGAGGGGACATGGCCAACCAAAGACTCTACACCCCAGCCCTGGGGGGGGGATCACAGCCACTCCAGGCACCCTCCACCCCAGCCCTGGGGGATGTGGCCACCCTGGGCACCTGTCATCACCCTGAGGGGGACATGACCACCCCAGGCACCCTCCACCCCAACCCTGGGGATGCAGCTCCCTGCACACCCATCACCCACTGCAGTGGGATGCCCTGGGGGGGGTGCTGCCATCCCTAACTGCTGCCTTCCTGTCTAGGCTCGGCCTCGCAGTATGTGCCTACGGTGTGCAATGGCCGTGAGGTGGTGGACTCCACGACATCGTCCTTGTGAAGGACCAGGGGAGGCCAGGCCATGGTGCTGCTGCTCCTGCGGCACCCAGATCCCTCCCCAGGGAGAGCAGCGCCTGCGGCACAGCCCGCTCGGGGGCCGGAGGCAGCCAAGAGGCTCAGCCCCTGCCCCAGCACCAGCTACACATCCCATGTGCTGGGTCACGGTATGTGTCACCCGTCCCCTGCACCAAGCCACCTTACACATCCCTTGTCCCCAGCACTGAGCCGTGGTGTACCACCCTCTGTCCCTGCACTGAGACATGGTCAACATCCCCCCCCAGGTCCCTTGCACGGAGCCATGGTGAACATCCCCAGCCCTTCAACTGAGCCGTGGTGCACAAACCCCCCCGTCACCTGCACTGAGACGTGGTACATGTCCCCCCCATCTCTTGCACCGAGACCTGGTGCATGTCCCCTGTGTCACCTGCAATTGTGCACATTCCCCCATCCCTTGCCCTGAGCCCTGCTACATGCCCCCTGTCCCTTGCACCAGGCCATGGTCCAAGTCCCCCTGTCCCTTGCGCTGCATTGAGGAGCATGTCATTCCCTGTCACCTGCACTGAGCCATGGTGCATGTCCCTCTGTCCTTTGCACCGAGCCATTGTGTGTGTCCCCTGTCACCTGTACTGAGCCGTTGTGCACATTCCCCCATCCCCTGCACTGAACCCTGCTACATGTCCCCATGTACCTTGCCAGCCGCGGTGTAAGTCCCCCCCATCCCTCGCACCAAGCCATGGTGCCCAACCCAGCATCCTCTTGCCCAGCTGCACTGAGTCACGTTACGCTTGCACCAAGCCATGCCGTACTTCCCTCCACACCAAGCCTTGTGCCGGCACACCCTGCCCTTGCCCCATTGCCCACCCCCCTTTCCTGGTGCAGGGCCTTTCACATCCCACCCTGTGCCAAGCTGTGCCCCACGTCCCCCCTCCCCAGGCCAGTGGAGCCCCCCCTCCAGGCCCTTTGCACAGTTTCACCCTTTCCTCCTCGTTTTCGGCCCCAGGAAAGCCGCCGAGCACTGCCACTGCTGGGCTGGGCCCAAGCCCCCTCCATCCCTCCCCTTGCTGTGCATAGTGCTTCTTGTGAGATGGGGCAGCAGCAGGGGCAAATAACTACCCACTGCGCCCCCAGCCTCTGCAAAGCCCAGGGGGGTCCGGCGGGCGAGTAACAGGACCCAGCTATTTGAGCCCGACAAAGTTTTTAAGAGTAGATTTTTTTTGGTGAGAAACAGTGTGATTTTTTTTTTTTGTAATTTATGTAAATAAAGTGGTTTTGTTTTTTGTTTTTTTAAATAGACTCTTCCAGAGCTCAGATCCGTCCGTCCGAACCTGAGCGAAAGGGGGCAGACCCTCGCAGAGGGCAGAGCCATGTCACGATATGGGAGCCAGCAGGGGCTGGGGGCCATGCGACATCCCCTGCTCCTGTCCTGCCGTCTGCAGGAAGGTGGGACATGAAGGACACGGGGTGCAGCTCCAGGGACAGGGTTTTACTGACCCGGCTCCGGGGCTGGGGGGCTAGGAGCCATTGGGGGCTTCGGGGCTGGGGCCCTCTGCCTCAGCGGGATGATGCAGACGCTGTTTTTGGCTTTTTTGATTCTCCACCACCGGCCGAGCCTGTAGATGAGAGAGATGGGGATCACCCACCGCCAAGCACCACAGGAGGGGGGTTGCTGCACCCCGGGGCAGCATCGGGGAGGGGGGACGGTACCGGTGCTCCTGCCCGACACCAGCCACCAGGAAGTCACCGGCTGATGAGAACTTGAGGCTGTTGACAAAACCCACCTGGAGGGGAGAGGGCAGAGGTGAGGGGCTCACGCAGCCTCCTCCCGCTGCCCAGGGAGGAGCCCGCAGTGAGGGATCTCCCCTCCAGCCCTGCTTCTGCATCCCCAGCCTCCCCCCTCCATACCAAGGGGATGTCCCAGAGGGGCTCCAGCTTCCGAAATCCCTCGCTGCACTTCCAGAGCTTCACGCTGGCATTGTGGGAGCCTGGGGCAGAGAGAGGACACTGCCATGCACCCCGACCTGGGGAAGGGAGCAGGACAACCCCTCCCACACACCCCCAAACACCTGCTCCAAAGCCACTGCCACCCACCTGTAGCCAGGAGATCACTGTTGCGCAGGGGGGCCACCGCCGAGATCCAGTATGGCTCCTGCAGGCCCTGGGAGTCCTGCATGCCATGGGCCTGCCGGGCCAGCGCCAGTGGCTTCTTCTTCGTCAGCCCCCACAGGGCTACAGACCTGCCAGGGAGGGGGGTGAGGGGGCCGTGTGGGCACCCCCTGCCCACCCCACGCACCAGCCCGGCCCCCTGCTCACCCATCATCGGCGCCCGACACCATGTGCTCCTCGTTGATGAGTTGGATACAGTCGATGGAGCCCCTGTGAAGGGAAAGGGCAACTCCCGTCAGTTCAGTGTGCTTTGGGATCTTGTTTGGGAGACAAGGGCTCACCAGGGCATCAGCATCCCCAGGGTGCTGGCAGGTTCACGGTGATGCCCGCATCCATACGGTGCTGCCCCAGCCATACCCACAGCCCCCTCGCCCCCTCTCCCGCCCCAGACCTACTGGTGGCCGTAAAACACGAGCTGCGACTCCTCAGGGATCTTCCAGAGCCGCACAGTGCCGTCCCGTCCCCCCGCCGTCACGCAGCACTCCCGGCTCAGGCTGTCCAGCCCCGTGATGACATCCTGGTGCCCAAACCTGGAGGGGGAGATGGCAAAGAGCTGCAGCGGGCACGGCCCTCTGCCACATCGTTTCCCCCAGTGGGGTCTGTCCCCACCCCAGGTCTTACAGGGTCTCCACGTATGCATTCTCCGCCACGTCCCAGACCTTGACGCTGCGGTCGTGGGAGGCACTGTACAGCTGGTGCGTGCCCTTCCGGAAGGACAGGCCCTGCGGACGGACGGACAGTCAGACGGACACAGGGGCAGGGGTGAGGGGCACCGAGGAGGACGGTGCCGCCTGGCCCTGCAGGCACTGCAGACGATGCCCCCAACTCACCGAGACAGCATCATGGTGCCCGGTGAAGATGTGCAGGCGCTTGCATGTGGCTGCGTCCCAGATCATGATCAGCTTGTTCCGGTCTCCTGTAGCCTGGCAGAACACAGGGGGTGCCTGAGACCTGCCCCTTGGGGACCCACGGCCTGCCCCAGCCTCCGCTCCCACCCCACATGCTTTGGGGGGTCCCAGGGACCCATTCTTGACTCTGGTGGGGGTAGGGGCTGCTTTAACCCAGCACGATATATCTGGGCATGAGACACTGCTCCCCAGGACCTCAGGAGCAGACGCACGCCCTGCCACCTCTCTCCCCATGCGGCAGCGCCAGCCCCCTCTCCCGTACCAGGTACTTGCCATCCGATGAGATGGCCATGCAGAGGATGTGGGATGCATGCCCCATGTTCTGCTCCTCCGTGTCCTTCTTTCCCCCGGGCACCACACACAGCCTCTTCCCGCTCTCCACCTCCCCTGCAGAAAAGGCACCACTGTCACCCCCTGGGAGCCTCCCACCACTCTGGAAAATGCTAACAAGCCCCCCACAGAGCCCAAAACGATGGATGTCCACATCCCTGGAGGGGCCGGGGGCCAAGCCACCTCCACAGGCACCCGCGGTCCTGCTGCTGCGGGGTCGCCGCAGGGTCCCGGCTGGGGGAACAGCCAGTCACTGCCCCAACACTTGCATTTGATGACGGTGCCATCCTTGGAAGCGGAAAAGATGAACCTGTCATCCGGAGAGATGACCAAGCAGGTGACAGGCAGCTGGTGCCCCCGCAGCATGCGGATGCTGGCCGGATCCGGAGGCTGCACCTGCAGAGAAAGCAAGATGTGAGCTGGGCCACTCCTTCCCCAGGCATGGCAGTACCCTAGCAGTACACCCTCCCCTCTCCATGGCACCAGCAGACGGCACCCCGGGCAGAAGAAGGGCGCTGGTCCTGTAGCCACATGGCGACTCAGGGTGCCAGCCGTGGCCGTGCCCACGTGACCCTCAAAGCCAGCACTTGTGGTCCAGCAGCCCCCCAGTGCTGGGCACTTACATCTTTGGCGACCAGGCGCTGGAGCTGGCCCTTCTGCTCGAGCTGGGGAAGAAGCGGGGGTTCAGTGGAGGCGGCCCCGGCCCCGCGGGAGTGGGGCAGAGCCCGCCACCACCAGGACCGGGGGGAGGTGTCCGCCCGCCCACTTACTCACCACGTCCTCCCTCAGCCGGTCGCCGATGAGATCCGCCGGGTAGGCTGCCTCATCCTCCTCCTCCTCTGCCGCCCGCTCCTCTTCTGCGGCAGACATAGGGCGTGAGGGCCGGGCTCAGCGCCCGGGGCCGCCCCGCCGGGGCTCTGGCACCGGGCGCCGGGCGGGACTCACCGTACTGGCGGAGCTCCTCCAGGTACTGCTTGGCCAGACGCAGCTTCTTCTCCTGCGGCGTCTCGTCTATCTCCTCCTCCGCCGCCGCCGCCGCCCTCCGCCGCCGCCCCAACGACGAGCTGCGGGGACACGCGTGAGCACCGGGACCGGGACCGGGACCGCCACCCCCACCGGTACCGCTACCCGCCCCGGCGCAGCCCTTACATCTCCGTTTCGGAGTCACTGGACACCTCCTCATCGACGGGCCGGCCGGCCGCCGCCCGCGGCCTCCCCTCGGCTCCCGGGACCTGCGGGACGCACCGGATGATCAACGGGACGGACGCGGTAACACCCGCGGAAGCGATCCCGCCGGGGCAGCCCCTCCTCGCCCCCAGACCGACCCGGCCCGACCCATCCCGTCCCAGCCCTCACCGCNGCCAACCACACGCCCCGCCCCCTCGACACCAAAGCCACGCCCCCTCAGCGTTGAACACGTCCCTCGGCGCGGCTCCCCGGCCGGGGTCCGTTCCTGCCCCGGTGCCCGGAGGGTGCCGGGGGTGGCGGGGCTGGGGTACCCCGGGGGCTTTAGGGGGCAACAGGGGATCCCAGGGACCCGTCCTTGGCCACGCTGGGGGTAGCAGGTGTCTGCTGGGAAAAGGGGGTGCGGGAGGGCCTGTCTGGTGATGCTCAAAAGGGCTAAAATCCGCTTTTGTGCTGAAAATTCCTGTCTGCGCATTGACTCTCTTTTCTCTCTGGTACCTGGGGAGGTGTGGAACACCCTTTGGCCTGGTTGGGCTCCCTTCCCCAGGGTTAAGCAGCCAGAGTGTCACCACGCATGCCCGAGGCATCCTGGAGGGCTGCAGAGTGCCAGGGGGGTCTGGTTTGCCCTTGGGACACTGCTCAAAGGTGCCACTCCACAGAGGGCTTGGTTTCACCGTGTGACCTCTTGTGACTTCCGACATCCCCGGGCAGGAGCGGCTGCAGGGCCGGTGGGGACAGGTGGTGCGGTGAAGGAGGCAGAGCTGTCCTTGCTGCTGGGGACATGGAGGGGACAATGCTGCAAGAGCCAGAGCAGCACTGGCTTTGTAGGTCCCAGGCTCAGCCATGTCAGCCCAGGGCAGCGCTGGCTCCTCGGATGGTGAGAGGCAGAAAAAGTGATTTATGCCAGCATGGTGCTGGAGAGGGGAGGGGCAGTGTGCTGGTTTGAGGTAAAACAGAACTCATTTTCTTTTCAGTAATTTTGCTTTCCAGTTAAGCCTCTTCTAACTGTCTGAAATCAACGACGTATTTTTCAGACAGTATCTGTTTCTGGTAGATAAGGCCTGATGTTTACAGTGGATACCAAGGGATGGGACACAGAGAGGCTCCTGCTTATACTTATTGCTGTAACAGCCAATTCCAGAGGTAACTCTGCTATTTGCCCCGTTGGAGGGTCAGAGGTGGAAAAGCGTAGAGGGGTCGCCTCTGCGGGGAGGAGTGGACAGGACAGGGGACCCAAAACTGACCAGCGGGAGTATTCCACCTCATCTGCCTCCATGCTCAGTATAAAGCTGGGGGATCAAAGCGGTCAGCCTCTTTCTTCAATGGCCGGCATCCTCTGGAGGAGGATTCTGTCTGTTCATTTGCCTTTGCTCACGATCCGAGTGTTCCTGAATCCAGGCCTGAGTTCAGCTCCCATCTGTTGCTGAGTCCAGTCTGGGACTTTTCCAGTGCTGGTGATGAGATAGTCATCCTGGGAGCTTGATACAGTTTTGTGTATATTTTGTTATTTCCTTATTAATATTATTATATTTAAATTATTTTATTAATAATATTTAATTAAAGTAATTTCTTTTCAACTCATAAGTCTCTCTCATTCTCCCCTCACTTGGGAGAGGATTTAGAGAGCATCCATTGTTCATTTAAGTGGCGAGTCCATCCCAAAGCATGACAGAAACCTTCAGTTTCAGCTTTTGCCTCAGCCTCTGGCTTGGGCTTCTCCTTCACCCTGCCCAGAAGAACAGCTGGGGCTTTGTGGCCCAGACGCAGCGCGTGGGCAAGGGATTGCCCTGGACCACTGTCCTGCCGCTCTCCGGAGGATGCCGGCTCCTGCGGGGCTGAGGTCTCTTCTTTCCTGTTAGGTGTGGGGACAAGGAGACAGTCCAGCCTGCAGAGTGTCCCAGGGCTGGGGCTGCTGCTTCGTCTGTGCCTCAGCAGAGTCCTCGCTGGGGGCCGAGTGCCACCTCAGCCATGCCCTCATCAGCTGTAAGTACAGCCATTGTAGGCTAAACCTCGACTTCAGCCTTTCTTGTTTGAGGATGAGGACCGTCTGAGTCGCCAGGGAGGAGACCATGGGGCTGGCGTCTCTCCTTGTGTCTTCAAGGACTGTGGGGACAAAGCAGCAGAGGTGAGGTGACAGCCCTGTGTCCCCTCCAGGCAGGGCACACTGCACCCCATGATTCCCAGGGCCAAGAGGGAGCTGTGGGGCAGAAGACTCGTCTGGAGGTCTCCAGAAACACCCCCCTCCCCACAGCCCAGGCTGGCTGGGGAGCTCCATGCCAGGGTCCTTCCTCCTCCCCGCTGCCCTCACTCACCCTCTATGATGTTCTCCATCTCCTTGTGCTCATTCATCTGCCGTCCGATGAGCCCTGGGGGGATATAGCATGTCAGGGACCCCACTGCCTGTCGGGGACCCCGCTGCCCACCGGGGACCCTGCCACCCAGCCCACCTGGCCACACAGCCACCAGGGAAGGCTGAGCCTGGGGTGCAGCATGGAGGAGGGGATGGATGAGCCTGCTGCCAGACCCACCTGCGCAGGCAGGGGTGGGAGGCGGTGAAGGGGTGTCCCACAGGACACCCTGTGTGCCAGGACACAGGGACCCTGGGAGAGGGAGGGACCCCGGGGCTCGTGGCTCACCGATGAACCTGACAGCCTCCCTCCGCAGGGACTCCTGTGGGCTCTTTAGGTAGGGCTGGCTCTGGTGCAGGTAGTCCTTGGCCTTGCTCCTGTTCCTGGCCAGCTGGAGAGAGGAGAATGGCACAGGGCTGGCACAGAGCTGCCCCCAAGTTGGGCCATTCCCCCGCCCAGGACCCCCTTTTTCCCTCCAGCAGGACATTCCCAGCTCCTCGCCGTGTGGCATCGGGGTTCAGAGGGAGCAGAGGGCTCCCTGGGGACGCTGGGGTGCCATCCTGGTGGCAGGGTCCCCTTTGGGACCCTGGGGGTGAGGACAGCCCGGAGCAGAGACTGCTGCGGGGGGGGTGCGTGCAGCCGCGGGGACACAGCCCTCCGTCCCCCGTGCTGGGCAGGGGGCAGGGCTTGCCCAGGGCAGATGCCGGGGAGGCTGGGGCTGGGCTTACCAGGCACTCGCAGATCCTCCATACCTGTGCTGTCTCATCCAGCTGCGCCAGCTGCCTCCACTTCAGGAAACGGCTGGCGCTGCAGAGGGCTTCCTGGGAGGCCTGGTGAGAAGCAGAGATGCCACCACCCCCACCACCACCAGGAGCCCATGTCCCCCCTCTCAGCAGGTCTCAGAGCCTGTCCCGACCCGTGCAGGGAAGGCACACCAGCTGGGGACTGATGCTGCCACGAGGTGCAGCACCCCAGGGGAAGATAAAGGGAGCCATCCTCTATGGCTGGAAGCCCATCAGGGCTTCAACATTTTGGCCTTGGTGACCCCAGGCTGCTGCGGAGCTGTAGCTCAGTCTCTGGGGCTGCAGGGACTTGTGCCATGGGCTGTGCAGAGGGAACTGGGTGGGAAAGGGATCCACCTCCCCATCCATCTGGGCAGCAGGACGAGAAAAGCAGCTGTGGGCAGGGAGGGGGGTTCTGCTTGGTCCTAGGGACTCAGCAAGCTGGACTTCATGGTGACACACATTTGAAGGGTCCAGTGTCAGCATTGCCCTGCCCACAGGACCGGTTGGGTTCGGAATCCCACCTTAGCCACATTCTTGTCCTGGTCATGCAGGTGAAGGAGCAGTGGCAGCAGGCTGTGCCACACCTTCTTCTTCATTTGCTTCTTTTCAGCGCCCACCACGAGCCCCATCGTGTCTTGGAAGAGACGGATGGAGAGCTCTCGCACGGCGCCCGACTCCTGGGGAGGAAGGGAGGAGGACCTCAGCACCAAGCCCATGGCGAGCAAGCAAGGGGCTGACATAGAGATGAACGTCCCCAAAATGGACGCAGGCAGCCCTGCTCCAAAAGGGAGTGAGCTGTGGCATGCAGAAGGTCTGCCCAGGGGGGCTGGGGTCCCCAGGGCTGGGGGCTGGAGAGGGAGACCCTGCGGAGGGCTGGGGGATGCTGCCAGGGGCAGGGTGTGCATTGGTGGGGCTCAGCACACCCACCGTAGTCCTGCCACCACCATCCTCCCACGGCAGCCAGGGTGAGTCCATGTGGAGGGTTTGGGATGCAGCACGGAGCTGCCAAGGGCAGCGATGGGGTCTGGGGGCGGTGGGGCAGAGCATCCCTCTTGCGGAGCACAGGGGCTGCAGTGGGAGGCACGAATGGAGGTGCCCGGTGCGGGGGGCACGGGGCTCTCCCCCACCCTTACATCTTCAAAGAGTGGCCAGAGCTTGTCAGGCAGCGCCAGGGCGGTGAGGCTGGACGCATTCCTCTCCAGCAGCCAGAGCATGTTGCCAAGCACAGGCAGGGCCACAGCTCTGGCATCGCTGTCAGCATCCTGCAGCAGCTCCATGATGTACGGCAGCAGGACCAGGGTTCTCCTTGCCTGTGGGAAACACGCCACCTCCTTTTTGTAAAGCAGCGACTGATCGCAGAGGGGAAAATGCTCTCCAGGACCACTGGCCTCCCTGCTGGCTTCTCGGCAGGCAGTGTGGGTTACAAACAGGGCTCACCAGCACGGCCATGAGAAGAGCAGGGTGCAGAGTGGGAGGACAGAGCTCCTTTCCAGCCCCTGGGCTGTCCTCTTCCCCACCAGCCCCCCTGGGCAGGCTGGTGGGCAACCAGCACTGCCTGGAAAGCTGCCTGAGCTGTCAGCAGACCCTGCCATGGCCGCTGCATTTCACCCTGGGACTCAGCACCCCAAGGCCAGGCTCTGCAGACCCTGAAATGCTGAGGCTGGTGGCTCTGCTGCTGGCATTCCTGCTGGGACATCCTGGCAGCGGGAGCCTGTTCCCATTGGCACTGCTGCCTCTCTCCTTGCATGGGGCAGAGGGCTGGGGAGGTGGAAGAGCTGCCAGCAGCCAGCACAGCTCCTGATGCCCAGAAAAGCCCAAGCCGCTGATGGGCTGCTGTCACGGCTGTCCCAACTGTCCCCTGCTCACCATGCCGGGCCTCTTGGTGAGCTTGAGGATGGCCCTGAGCACCAGGCTGGGCATCCCCAGGCACTGGCTCTGCAGATACATGGGGAAGATTTCCAGGGCACGGTCCACGTCTTCACTGAGTTCGGTGCAGCCCAGCATCTGAAAAACATGCAGCGGGAGCTGGCAAGGTGCAGTGATGGCTCTGACCATCAGCTCTGGGCAAGGATGCCGGGACAATACTAAGCCCAGACAGAGGCAGCAGGGATTGCGGAGGGGCTCCATGCCCCACACCACACCACACTGGTTGCTCACCTGCTCCTCCACGGTACCAGCCAGAGCCCACCCGCCGCCCCAGCTCCCCCTGCAGCGGTGGGCATGGGAGAACTGAGCTTCAGAGGAAGCTTGGAGAGCTGCCATCAGGCTTACCTCAGTGAGGAAGACCATGGCGACCATCTCCCAGGTGTGGTCCTCCACACTGAGGAGCTCTGCCAGATGGCAGAAGATGGTGTAGCACAGGGGTCTTGGGGTCTTCATCATCTCCCTGCAGCGGGAAGGAGGCACTGTCAGGCACGAGCCAGGCGGGCACATCTCCCTGGGGTTTGCACCTGCCTGGACATCACCAGTCTGGCCTAGGGTGCCCGGTCCCCAAGGTGGGGGGAGAAGGGGCTCTCACCTGGCCAAGATGCTCACTCCCATGAGGTGGGTGTGGGCTCTGAGCAGGGCATCCCAGCCACCCTGCGCCTCGATGTCCAGCACCTGCCTCTCAAAACCCATGACGCAGAGCAGCACTCTGATGGAATTCACTGCAGACCTGCACAAGGAGAAATGGCCAGCTCCCACCGGGATCCTTGGCTTGGCTCCGGGTGGCTGGTAGGGATGAGAGGACGGGGATGGAACACCTGATGGGAGTGAGCTGATGCTGTTGATGCTCCTTCCAGAAGATATGCACCTCCTGCAGCGTCAGCTCCGTGGTGAATGACACTTGAAAAAGCAGTGCTAGGAAAAGCTGGGGGAAAATTGCATCCACCTCATGCAGGCAAGTGGGCTGCAGAAGGATCTCGTTTATCGTCCTGGTTGCCTGCAGAAGACACCCAGACACTGAGATGTCCCTGCGCCCCTGGGGAGGTCAAGGTTTGTGTTGGCCAGGAAAGGGGAGTGGGGGCTCCAGACAGCTGAGAGTAGCTCCAGAGGTCAGCGAGGCCTCATTCAGCAACTCACGGCCAGGGAGAGGATGCGGGGGTTGTCCTTGGTGGAGGTGGAGGTCTTGCGCAGCGGCTGGTTCATCAGCATGCTGAGCAGCTCCTGCAGCACCTTCTTTGCAGCCTGGGGTTTGGAGAACATTATCTTCCACATGGCCATGGCGACACTGCAGGGACCCGGGGCTCTGTCAGCGGGGACACCCTGGAGGATGACCGGGCTGACGTCCCTCAGGAGGGTGTTGGGGCCCCTCTCCCACTGTGAGAGAAGCCCCAAAGGCTGGTGGGCTCCGTACTGTGTGCACGTCGGGGAGCACTGCAGCAGGCTGGCCACCACCTCAGTGGGGTGTTTGTTCGTCAGCACCAGCAGGGCCCTGTCCAGGCTTTTGTGGGCTACCGCCGCCATGATGGAGGGCAGGTTTCCATAGATAGTCCACACAATGTTCAGCACCTGGATGGAAGACAGTGGGGATGTCAGCAGGGTGAGTGCAGCCATTTCCCCAGCTCCCATTGGGAGTTGCTTCCATTCCTGTTGTGGTATGCTGGCTTGAGATGGCACCAGTGCTGGCCAGTGACCAGGGAGGAACAGTCCCCTGGTGGGCTGGAGCATCAGCTGTGCCACCCATGGGCTACTCACCTGCCCTGGCTGGAAGGCAGGGTCCTCCACAAGGATGTCCACCATGTGGGCGGCCACGCTGATGCTGTAGATACTTGGGGATCTGAAGCTCTTGATGGCTATGAGGATGATGTCTACCTGGTCCGTGGGCTGGAGGTATTTCGTGAACATCTGCGGGATGAAGGAGAAGAGGGGAGATTCGTCACCTAGAGCGTCACCCAGAGCATCTTGGCTGTGCAGCGAGAGCAGGATGCAGACTCAGGCTGTGCCGGGGAGGAGACCGAAGGTAGGGGTCAGAGTTCCACGGGGAACCGGAGCTCGCTGGGGTTTGCCTAACCCCTGCTCGGGAACAGTGTGAGCCCCTGTCATCCCCATGCGTCAGGTGTCCCTTCACTCATGCTGACCCCCCGACCAGGAGCTGAAGGCCCTTCTTACCAAGAAGATTTTGATGGCACGGCCGCTTCGCGAATGGTGCCAGGACTGCTTCCTTGGACAGTCCTCCTGGAGCTCCAGCTGCCCTTTGTCGTGCAGCCTGGGACACCTGCCTGGGGAGGAACAAAACCGGGATGCTCAGAGAGAGGGTGCAGAGCTGGAGGTGCAGTCTGAGAGCATTGGTCAGAAAGGGCGCTGGCAAAGAAAGAGGGCACCAGGACAGGTCCAGGGAGCAGATACCCCAGGATGGTCCAGGGCTATTGTGAGAAGGAGTGATGGGAAATGGCTTTTCAGACTGCAGGGAGGTTGGTTCAGGCTTTCTCTTGCTAAGGAGAGTGGCCGCTGGCCGCCCATGCCTGAGGCGACCCAGCCCGACGCAGCTTCTCTTACTTAGCTGCTGCACGATGAAGGTGTGCAGGTGATGGAGAGCTTCTGCAGCCTCGTGGCGGGTCCCCCTGTCCTTGCAGGTGCAGCAGAGGGTGAGGTGCCCCACCAGCTTCCCCAGCATCACAAACTGTTGTGCCTCGGAGCACTGATGTCCGGGGCCAGTGGCTTGTACAAAGCAGGGGCAGATCTGGGGAAAGAGAGGCAGCCCAGGCACAAGCTGAGCCCCAGCTGCTCCCAGGGCAGCCAGGCAGCAGCTCGGAGCAGGGCAGGGCTGCCGGACCCGGGTTCCTGGGAGACAGCACCAGGCAAAGACCCCAGCTCCCAACCTCCTGCTGACTGGGTGCCCAGCTCCCCTGGGAGGTGCTGGGGCTCAGGGACACAGGGATGGGGGGACTGGGGCTGCCCAGAGTGGGAGCTCGGTACCTGCAGCAGGGAATAGGTGGTGATGAAATTGGCCAGCCTGGCAATCCGCGCCATGGCCCTCTCTTCCACCACTTCTGGCTGGGAACTGGTGAGGGGCAGCAGGAGCTGGGAGGAGAAAAGCTGCTGGTGTGCCAGGGAGGTGGCATGGCACTGCACGGCTGGGCTTGCTCCAGGGCCATGCCTGGGATGGGGCAGGTGTGCTTCTTGCCCCTTGGCAGCAACCTGATGAAGCCAGGCAGGTCGCTGCATCCCTCTGCTGCTGCCTCTGCTGCCTTCTCCTCACTCCCCTCCAAAAAACGTCCCTCCGCCCCCCACCCAACGCTTTGACCACCTCTCTGGGAACCTGCGATGGGGGTTGTGGGATATGGCCTGTGGTGAAGCCGGAGGGGGAAAGCCCCAGGGCTGGGCTCCCCTTGCCAGACAGGCAGGTCCATCTGGGAGGGAGTGTGGGGCAGAAGGGGCAGCGGGCAAGGCTGTGGGGTGGGCTGGGGCAGGAGGAGAAGGGGCTCTGGCAGCAGCCAGGAGGAAG
>VWZL01000294.1:327585-340203 GCA_013396915.1 Stercorarius parasiticus | reverse complement strand
CTTTCCCTAGTTGGCTCCCTCACCAGCTGTGTTAGGAAGTTGTCTTCCACACACTCCAGGAACCTCCAGGACTGTTCCCTCTCTGCTGTGTTATATTTCCAGCAGACATCTGGGAAGTTGAAGTCCCCCACAAGAAAAAGTGCGAGCGATCGCGAGACCTCTGCCAGCTGCTTACAGAATATTTCATCAGCCTCTACATCTTGGTTGGGGGTGTCTATAACAAACTCCCACCACGATGTCTGGCTTATTGGCCTTCCCCTTGATTCTTAACCATAAACACTCAACAATGTTGCCATGCACATTGTTAAGTTCTTGGCATTCAAAACTGCCCCTGACATAGAGGGCCACCCCACCACCTCTCCTTCCTTGCCTATCCCTTCTGAAGAGTTGGTAGCCGTCAATCACCACATTCCAGTTGTGTGTGTCTTCCCACCACGTTTCTGTGATGGCAACTGTATCATAGTTTCCCTGCTGTACAATGGCCTCCAACTCTTCCTGTTTGTTGCCCACGCTACATGCATTTGTGTAGATGCACTTCAGCTGGGCTAATTGCCTTGCCACCTTATTGGGGAGACAAGCCCTTATTCCCACTTGTCTTTGCTCAGACATTTCTGCAGTTGCCAGCCTATCGCTACTCCTCATGTCTTTGCTAGCACATGGGTCATCATCTCCCACCTCCACTGCAACAACAGGCTGCAAGACCTTGCTAGCGCTTTTACCCACCAGTACTGTCATGTTGCTTCCAAGCACCACTTTAGTCACTCTGGTTACTTCCCCATCCCCCTTCAAACCTAGTTTAAAGCCCTATCAATGAGTCCTGCTAACTTCTGTCCCAGAATCCTTCCCCTTTGGGTTAGTCTTTCCCCACTTGTTGACAGCATGCCTGGTGTCCTGTATATCAATCCATGATCAAAGTAACCAACGTTCTGCTGGTTGCACCAGTCTCTGAGCCAGGAGTTAATCTGCTGACTCTTCCTGTTTATCCCCTAATCAATCCCTGCAAACTGGTGGGATAGAGGAGAACGCTACTTGTGCTCCTGATCCCTTAACCAGCCGTCCCAGGGCTCCGAATTCTCTCCTCATCGCCCTTAGACTTCTGGTAGCTATCTCTTTATTACCTACTTGAAATATCAGCAGTGGATAATAATCTGAGGGCCGAACCAGGGTAGGGAGTTTTCTCCGTGTGTCCTTGATCCTGGCTCCAGGGAGGCAGCTGACTTCTCTGTGGGATGGGTCCGGTTGACAGATAGGGCCCTCTGGTCCCCTCAGAAGGGAGTCAACTACTACAATTACCTTCCTTTTTTTCTTGGTTGAGGAGGTCCTGAGTCGTGGGGGTGAGTGATTAGCACACAAAAAGCCCCCAAAACGAGCCCCCTGCCAGCCTTTTTGTCCGCGATTCCCTTCCCCAGTACAGACTTACCTGCACTGGAGCTGGTCTCCATTTTCTCACATTTTCTGTGATATATGTTGTGAAAAGCAGGTTGAACAAGGGAGGGTGGTGATATTTGAGGTACTTCTTACTTTCTGTAGGCGCTCAGAGGCTCCAACAGTGGTTTGTGGTGGTCCTCACAGCCCTGTTTCCTACACAGTCATGCTTCCTCCTAATGGAGGAACTGGGAGGTGACTTCTCAACCAGAATACTCCTCCTAAAGCTGTGGGCAATTATTTTTATTTGCTTGTGCTCAGTATCAACAGACTGTAAGTCAATATTTACTGGGAAACAGTGCAGGGAACAGAAGTTGATGTTATTGTCATATTTCAAAGTCTGCTAATTAGCCTGAGCAGGCTGATAATGCTCACAGATGAGATTTACCTTCAGACATAGGTTTTTAATCTATAATAAATTCTGCTTGGGTTCATTTCATACTATTGGATGTCAATACAAGGTGAAATAGTATTAGAATTATATTACAGCTACACTGATAAAAGCTTCTTCCTCAAGTTGTGGCCCCTTACTCCATAGGCAAGTGAACTGAGTGGCTCATGCCCGTACTTTCCGGGGTGAGCTACTCTAAAGCCAGCAGGTTACTTCCACGTGTCCAGGCCTCCCCTGAGATGTGCGTGGTGCACTTGTAGCCTTAATCTAGGGGTTTTTTTGTTGGTCAAATCTCTCTTCATGTAGCTTGAAGATTGGCACATTACAGTGTGACCCTAAGGTTGCATGGTAGTCCAGTAGTGCCACTGAAGGGAATGTTGGGTAACCACAGGAGGGAGGCCTGCTGAAATAGCATCTTAGTGCTGGCAGGTTGCAAAGCGCCCAGCCAGGCATAGGTTCATCCTTCTATCAATGCAGGGAGGTGTCTCTGAAGCAAATTATCACCAGAACTACACACAGGTTTCGTCTCAGAGAGGAAGATGGGCAGAATGGAAAGTTGGAACGTGACAGTTAGTGTGGAATTGTCTTACAGCCTAAAGTTGTCCCACGTCATCTGTGTGTTACCTGAGTGTTGAACCGTGTTTTAGAATTAGTTCACACAAGAGCTTAGTATGACAGTGAGCCTTACCGATCTTGCAAGGGCAAACAGACAGAAGTGCTGGTGTCTTTCTTTCAGAAATAGCTATATGAATGTTGATTTAAAATGAAATTGGAGTTGCTTTTCATGGCTTGCTTTTGTAACTCTCTGTTAAACTAGCATAAGAAAGTTTTTATTATGGTGTTATGTTTAAACCGAAAAAGAAAATTCACTCACATTCAAAACTTCATTTGTTACAGCCATGTAAATGTCTGGTAAATTTTAGGTGCTACAGAGGATGCATACTTTGTCTGACCAAGTATTCCCATTGGAAAAGGTCTATTTTATTTGGGTTGGATAATATTGGTGTAGTCAACCGCATAATTAACAAGCATCCCAGCAAGTTTGTCATCCTGTGTTGAACCTTAGGTTTCTTTGGCTACAGTGTTATCTATATCCATGCTAAATAACGTAAAATTTGCTTGGATATATCCTTATCAGCTACAATTATAATTTAGCATTCATATGTGTACCCTTGCAGGCGTATAAATGTATGCCTGTATACTTTTGTGTATGGAAATTAAAAAAAGAAAAAATTGAAGGAAAAAGGTGCTGAAACAATTAGAAAGAAAGAAAATTGAAAGGCATATTCTATATTTGTCAGCTATTTTCAGTCACAACAGAAACTAGGATAAAAAGAGAAAATCACAGAAATGGATATAGAAAAACAGAGGAAAGTTAAAAGTTCAGATTTGTAGCATTGGCGTTTTTTTCAAGGATAGTGTGCTGCTACTACATTTTTCCCCCTATTCACAACTCTTCCTGTCTAGTATTACCTGTAGGTTGTTGCATGGTACCAGCTCACTATAAACAGAGTGTCTATGACCAAGTACTAATTTCATTAGATACTTTTGTCCAATTTTGTCCAATTCAAGCTATCATTTGTCATCAATATTCTCCTTTTGTAATCCTCACATTTATTTATAATATACTTTATAAGAAACTTAGAGTTAAAGATTCAGAGTTATAGAACAAAGATATCTTGATCCCGGGTTAGTACTTCCAGGGGTCTTTAGAATTACAGGCAATAGAAAATATTAAAATACTGTCTTGTAAGATTTTTTTAACAAACTTATTTATTGTGTCTGACCCACTGTTCTGAAGCTGATTTCTACTACTTTTTCAAAATTATTGCGCTCTTGTCCTACTTACCTTTCCATTTATCCCACTCCTATTTTGCTTGTAGGTATTATAAATGCTAGCATCAGACATTAAATAAAACAATATATGATATTTAAACTAAAAATCTGTGTGTAGACTTCAACCAATAAATGATACACCAGAAGATAACAGACCATTATTTGGTATTTCTTTTATTATTGTGAAAAAAAAAAATAAATCCAGAAGCCAGAAACATAACCTGAAATATCTGGGCTACCAGGTAGAAGAGCTCACCTGGGTCTCATCACACAGACGCTGACATTTGGAGCAGGAAGGATAGGGAAGGCACTAAGAACAGCTCCCAGAGTACTTGAGACACCTCCAGTATCCCACATTCACACATCCTAGAGGACACTATCCCTGCCAGCCACCTCCTTCCTTGTCATATCTCATGGATGTGCCACCTTGAAACAAGCCTAGTTTGTGTCACTTATTGCTGGCTCAACGCCTGCCTCTTTAGTTACAGCTGAGATCAAATGGGCATCTGGAACAGATAGAAGTAACTTTCATTACATAAGTCATCTGGATTTAAAGCAAATGAATGGCACGAAATTTTTTACATGCAGGGTGGTGGACACACTAACAGCTCCTACTTCTGTGGTAAAATATGGATTTATTTTTTTTTAAAGTGAATTTTTATGTAAATATGTAGCTCTCCTTACTCTTGTGAATAGTCAGTTGCTATGGGAATGCAGCATCCAAGGTTTCATATTTTACCTCAGAAATGTCTCCACATATCCTGTTATCACAGGCCTTAGGCACCTAGAAGAAACTGAAAAGAAAATAAAGTAAATAATCAGAAGACTGTATGTATTTAATTACATTAATTTCTATTTAAAATACACTTTGTAGATATTCCTTAGAGGGCTCTCAAAAGTGTCCTGTCATATTGTGAGATTTTCTAAGCACTGATAGATTTCTAATGACTGATAGAGACTGGTATTACTTTCCAAGTGATCCGTGTGGTTTCCTTTCATCTTTGAGTTTCTATGAAGCAACCCCTAATTTAAAGTCTAATATCTTTCTTCTGTTCCCATATGCAGCAGATGGCACATGCGACTACATCCTACTTTCTAATTCCTATGTGACATTTATTATTCATCAGAAAGGAAGTTAAAAAATATTATCTTTCCAGCTTCTGGTTTGGCTAATCGTATAAATTAAAGAAAATATTGCTTAAAAGAAATTATATTTGAAGACATAAAAAATATTAAAAGTATAGCATAGGGGCCACCCAGTGGGGCAGCAGTGTATTGTTCTGTCAAAGTGTAGTTCAATAAAAAAGCACAACTGTTGAACTCTTGCTTGCCACCATTTTCTGCTATATATTTCTGCATTCATCGGGTGGTATTGCTCCATTAAGTACTAAGGGAATTGGAGCAATACTCAAGTACTGGGGACCATATATTCAAATATGCCCAGGTTTTCTTCTACTTCTGATTACAGATGCATTTTATAAGACTCTAGAGAAGTGCTTATTAATGCCTTTTTCCAAACCGCAGGCTAGGGTGTCACTTATTCTTGCAGGTAATTATCTTCCCATGTATCTTTGGTTAAAGGAAAATATTCTTGTCTGATTAATTGAAAATCTATATCTTTAAGTGGGTATGACATATGTACCATAGCACAGTAGACTTAAAAAGTGGAATAGTCTTGGACAGCAAGGCAAAGCTGCCTGAGAAATCAAAAAGGATCGCATGCTGGTAGCTTATTTTTTGTTTAGACTGAAGTAGTTGTAGTGTTGGTGTATCAAAGACACCTGAACGTTAGAAACACAAATTCTTGGTATTCAAGAGGGCTTTTTTCTAGTAAAGACATTTTTAAATGACATTTTTTTAAAAATTATATTATAAAAATAACAAGATTTTCTCCAGCTTAGAGGGTATGAGTTTCTAGTTTACCCAAAACCAACATCCCTGTTAAAGTTCTGATCCTGACCTGCAGTTCGTACATTTTCTGAACTGTTCCCTCTGCTAATGATTGGAAAAAAAAAAATTAAAAAAATAAAAAGGAGATGCAATTGCAGCCTCTGATCCGGTTTTCAAAAAAAAAAAAAAAGTAGAATCAATCTAGATTTTGGTGTTGGTTTAGTTTCCAAAAGCAGTAAGGCGCTTTGGGTTATGCCTTTCTGCTATGTCTGCTCAGCCTCTTGAGTGTAAAGAGATTGGTTCCATGGTAACATGTTTTTAAACTATCAAGTACAGCTGTTCTTAAATACAAAACCAAGTCACTGTTTAAAATGTCCTATAAAATATCTGGCCTAAAGAAAAACAAAGAATATTTCTTGTCATTTCACACTATTGTTGCTGAAATGTAGTCATAATTACTAAAAAGACTTCTGCGTGGCATCTGTTTATCCCCATTATAGAAGTCACGTGTATCTTGCTGCATACAAATAAGCACTTAAAGGAGAAAAGTGCATGTCTTTTAACAGATTCAACATTCAGGAATACAGAGCATGTATATACCAGTTAATCTTGTAACTACTCTTCATTGTACACGATCTCCCTGTGTGATCATAGATCCAAATGTCTTAGTTACTGTTTTGATGTTGATAATTAAATTCCACTGTCTATAAAGTTAGATGTGCTTAGCAGAAGTTACACACTAATGTATGATTTTAATCTGAATTACCTTGTAGAGAGTCACCCTGATAATACCAAAGGAAAAACATGCTAAAAATATGCCTTTCTTCCCTAGTCATACAACACCTACTTTTATGAAATATTTTCAAACTCTGGAAGGATGCACATGCTTTTGTTCTTATAGTTCATGCCTACTTTGATACTGCTCAGTGGTCAACTTTTAAAGTGATCCTGGTACAAATTAATGCAGGATCTTTGGGTCTTGGAGTCATGCTCTTCTCCAAGAGGTTATCATCCTTGTTGCACCTTGTAAAAATCTCTGATAGAATATAATTCCTAGAAAACAATCAGAGTAAGGGACACAGTATGAATATGACCTCTTAAGAACTTGAATGTTTTTATGTAAATGTGTGGAATTCCGGGGTGGTTTCCCAAAGAGGTGTCCCTGTGCAAGTAATCTTGAAACCTTCACAGTTACCTTAAGAGTTGTTGTGGTTTTTTAAAAAGTAAGAAACAGAAATCAGAATGATCACATAGGGTTAAGTGGTACTGGTGGTACCCAGGTCTTCACTCATCCTGTCTTCTCAGTGAATGAAAAGACTCACCAATTTACTTATGCTTATGAGATTTTAACCTCTTGGTTTGTGAAACTTGGATTAATTCTCATGAGGCTTTGAAAGCTTTTTTAAAAAAAGTTTAGAAAATCTTTGAAAGTGACTGCTATCTTTACCAGTAGAGGATAGCTTTTTTTATTTTCAAAGTAATGTTAATCAGTAGGAACCCAAAATACCAAACTTTAAGAATAAACCACTTGCATATGGTCCTTCCAAAGTTTATGTGGTGATAACACTTCCTATTAATATTTCTGTCTCAAAGGCAGTATATGTTTTCAGTTTGAATCAATTGTTTTCTTTACCTGTGTCTCCTTCCAGTTCTTAACTAGTTATTAAAATAACTGAAATTTATTTTCTTTAATATTAAAAAAGCTAATGACATATGGATTAATAGGATCATGCTCTTTAAAGCTCCTGAAAGTTATTTGCCTTTGAGAGACAGAAATAAAACAGTAATTATTAGTCCAAGGATTCTGTAGGTTAATCTAATTAAGAATCAAGACTTGTTATGTCTTCGCTGGAGTCCTAGTACCAAAGGAATTTATAGCTCATTTCACTAGAAATTTGTTTTTGCCATCTGCCTACAGAAAAAAAAAATAATTGCTACAGTACCTACAGCTTGCATCGCACTTCCACAATGCATCATATTTTTGCTACTATATCCAGATGGACTGCTGGGTTTCTATGTAGCTAGTAATATTCTTCAGACCTGATCATAATGGAAGCAAAATATTTGTAGTATATCCTGTAATTTTTAGGTGTATTATTTAAGTGTATTCTTGGGTTTATTGATATACATGCATATAGTTTTCTTACTAAATTTGATTGCTATATAATTGCATGGTTATTTATGTGACTTCTGGTCTATGTGGTTTTGGAAAACCATAGTATTTCCATAAAATTCTCACCTGTTTGGTGGTAACTGCCCTCATAGTTATTATTTTCAAATTTTACAGTTCCAAAAATTTAAGATAAAAATGGACTTACAGTCTATTTCTAAAGAACTTACACCATGAATGCTCCTCAGAGACAGGTAAAATAAACTGTTTACTAATCTGGGTCTATTTGGTTTAGATCATAGAAAAAAACTCAGTAAACCTGCTGGTTAAAGAAATATTTCCCACGCATATGTCTTGTTTTCCTCTCAGCTTTTCTATACACTTTCTACTCATCAAACTCAATTCAACTGACAGGTAAGGAGGAGTCCAAATATTACCTTTTTTCCACTGAAGACAGGCTGAGAATTAGACATCCAAGATACAAATTCCATCAGTCATTTCCAAGGGCTTAAAAAGCTTCAATTAAACTGGGCTGGACAAAACATAGGAAAAATTTTTGCATTTGATTATATGAAATCAGTCTTTCCATCTCCCTTTAGTATGATCCCATCAGTCCTATCAAAAGGAAAGGGAAAGTCTTGTTTAACTCTTCCAAAGTAACTGTTACCACCAAGAAATAAATGAAGCTTTTTGTGCTTGAAAGGTAGACATAGTCCAAATGCTTGGTATTTCATAGCTCCTGCAGAGCACTTCTTTACTTGACTGAAGCCTAGTCTGGCCAATGGACCCACGTTTTCCCTGTGTGACCACTGTATACAGCAGTCTGCTTTCTACAAATACAGATATTCACTCATTGGTGGCAGAGACTTACCGTATGTTCATAGTCCTTTTCATTTTACCCTTTGTTTTTCCTATCTACTTTAAATAGTAAAGTCTCTGAGCCACTGGATCCCTTAAAGACTCCCTTAGCCCCTATATTCACTGGCACGTAGGCACAACAAAATCAGGGCAAAATGGACGTTATCATTCAAATATGTATGAGCTTCAATTTACACATAGTTGTTAAACTTTGCTTCCCAGCTTCCCTAAAGTATTGACTTTAGGAAACGGGTGTCCGAAATTGGTTTTGCATTGTTTTTTCCCGTCCGTATTTCTAGAAACACAGCTCTTTCCAGAATGTGAACTAAATTGAAAAAGACTCTCAGAAGCACAGTGTGCACAGAATGTACCTTTTAAGTCCGATCAGGGTGAAACTGTTCACAACAAAGTCCTTCCTATGCTGTTGCAGCACTCTGCATCCATGGCTCCAGAACTGCCCTTGTGCAGATGGAACTCTGAAAACAAGGCTGACTTCTAAATCCATTGTTTTCTGTCCCCTTAATAAATATTCTCAGAAAGGAAAATCTAATGAAATTAAATTAAATGATTTCACGGGATTTTGTCTTTTTATCCCAGTAATCATTTGGCCTTTCTCTTGAGGCTTTATTATTCTCAAACATAATTCTATATGATTCCCATGCAGATGAAACACTAACACAGATGATAATTTAAAACTCTCCTTATTATTCCTCATAAGAACTTCAATAAATCATTATAGTATTATCATTATTCAGACTTGTTTTGACAAGGCTACAACCTTCATGTTTCAAAATGAGTTAGGTCTGAATTTATCTAAGCCCGGGGTACTTTATGTGTTCTGAAAATGTCATGAAATTTTCACTGCTATATATCTTCATAGTGCTAATTTACCACCAGAACCATATGTTCCTAATCTTAGATTACAGCTGTATAAAACACTCAAAATTGTGTTCATTAAAAGTACGCCTGTGGTTAGGTCAGCCTATCTATATTTATTTTAGGTAGGAGGTAGGGTTCATATTCTATTGCTAGTCATTTGGTAGAGACTGCAGCACACATAAGAATGGCACAGAGGAACTAAGAAGAAAGGCAAATGTGATTACAAGACATTTTTTTGTCCATGAAAGGAAAGTTCATATTTTTATTCAAAGGAATGTGTATACATTAAACATTTGCTACACTCCCAAAATATAACTTAAATTTTGGCACAGAGAGAAAATGCCAAAGGTGATGTTTCAAAGTGTGCATTTCTTTTCATAAATATTCAGGGTTATAGTTTTGGGGTTTTTTAACAAGTTGTAGAAAAATACTGTCAAGTACACTGAAGCAAGAATGTATCCAAAAGAAAAACATCTGGCAAAAACAAGCATTTTGAACATGTCAATTTATGGTTGACTGTCCTACTCTCCTACTCTCAAAATGGTGCAAGAAGTAGAGAGGTGCTTGTATATATGATGTTATATGTAAGAATGTTCCTTGAAGGGAATTCCAGTGTATTGTGTGTATAAGAAATGCCATGCAGTAATGTTAATTTATTTTTGGTGTTGTTGTTTAAGCAAGTTAAATAGATACATAAAACTTACATGAGTTGTTGGCACGCAAGTTATTGCTTCCTGGGGACTGCAGCAAGTTACTGAAACCTTTTTGAAATGATGTCAGGATTTTTTGTAATTGAATATGCATATTTTACATGTTGGAGGCTGAAACACACTTTTTTTGGCAGGCTCTTTCAACAGATGCGCATGCTGGGGCCCTATTCTAGGAGGTCTTACAGCATACGTAAGTCAATATTTGTGCATAATTTATAAAACTGAGCAGTGGAACATGGCTTTTCCATCAAATTTACACGATCATATTTCCCTCACTTTGTATTTTGCTTAAGGAAAACAGGATGTAGAAGCCCCCAAAGACATCAAGATGTAATAAAAAAAAACCCCAAGAATTAAAACGTAGGATGAGGAACTAAACACTATTAGCTAATTCTAGTAGAAATTGACATTTTTTTCTGATGTACTTTTGTACAAATGGAAAACAGAAACAAAGGAGAGTACTGAAAACTTGTAATTAGTCTTTCAATCCATACTCTCAAGTCTCTGAATGTTTCTCTTTAATTATCCTGTCTTTCAATTTCTTTCAGGTTTTGATGAAAGAGATAAGCATAGGCAAGGTTGTACTGAGTAGAAACCATTTTCAAAACATGTCTAAAGCGTTCATAATATTAGTTAAAGGGTTGCCTACATATCTTCTAGTTCTTTATATTGCCTTCATGCATTCCAACTATAAGAAAGAAAAGACACACAATAAACATGCTTGTGAGGAAGATGAATTGTTGTGTCTCAAACAAGATGCTACAGTGACTGAAGGACGCTAAATTCAACCCACTAATTTCTGGTACTGCATAGTGATTAGAAATCCATTGAAAAAATCATGAGTTTAATACATCATTAGCCATTTCCTATACAGAACAAAGGTTGCATAGATATTAAGATAAACATTGGTTGACATTTTTGACTTCCTGCCAAATTATCAACAATGAAAATATACCATACGAACTGAACAAAATCTTTAAAGGGGAGTAAAGATCTCAGATGATAGTGATGTTTTCATTTATCTCCTATATTTTTATAAGCGAAGAATGACAGTCATATGCTGCTGGGCAGAGAATCAACAAATATTATAATGAATATCAGCTATATCCAGTGAATGCTTAGTATAGAATAGCTTACAAATCATAGAATCATAGAACAGTTTGGGTTGGAAGGGTCCTTTAAAGGTCATCTAGTACAACGTCCCCTGCAATAAGCAGGGACACTAGATCAGGTTGCTCAGAGCCCCATTCAACCTGACCTTGAATATTTCCAGGGATGGAGCATCTCCCACCTCTTTTAAAAATAGGTGCAATGTTTCTCTTTTTCCAGTCACCAGGGACTTTACCTGACTGCCATGACTTTTCAAATATCATGGAGAGTGGCTTGGCAACTCCAGTTCCCTCAGCACTCTGGGATGCATCTCGTCAGGTCCCATACACTTCTGCATGTTCAGGTTCCTCAGGTGGTTACAAACCTGCTCTTCTCTTACAGTGGGAAGGACTTTTCTCCCCTAGTCCCTGCCTTGTGGTCCATCCACTCGAGAGGTGCAGGGAGAGAGGTTGCCAGACAAGACTGAGGCAAAAGAGATGTTGAGTACCTCAGACTTCTCTTCCATTGTTATCAATTTGCCAGCCTTGCTCATCAGCAGGGGTACGCTATCTTTGACCCTACTTTTCTGGCTGACATACCTGTAGAAGCCCTTCCTAATCTTTGCATCCCTTGCCAAATTCAGCTCCTGCTGTGCCTTGGCTTTCCTGACCCCATCCTACACAACCAGGCAGCGTTCCTATACTCTTCCCAGGATACCTGTCTCTGCTTCCACTGCCTGTGCATTTTCTTCTTGCCCTTCAGTTTGACCAGCAGGTCTCGACTCAGCCATGCCGGTCTCTTGCCCTCCTTTCCTGATTTCTTACACTTGGGGATTGAAAGCTCTTGCGCTCTATGGAAAGCGCCCTTAAAGATCTGCCAGCTCTGTTCTGCTCCCTTGTCCGAGGTAGTTTCACAGTTAGTCTTATTGGATAACTCCTTGAAGAGCTGGAAGTTTGCTTTCCTAAAATTCAGGGTCCTGCCTTTACTCTTCCCCGGACACATATCCCTCAGGACTGCTCAGGCTGCCTCCAACCTTGACGTCACCGGCTAGCTCACTTGTATTGGTGACCATCAGGTCCAGTATTGCATCACTTCTGCAAATCCATGAGTACAGTAGGGTAAGGGGTTTGGACGTATTATTGCAGAAAATAAACTTGAACTGTGATTGCTGTGGATTGGAATATATTTTATTAATAACAAGTTATAGTGAGTACCTTATCAGAACCATTCTGAAATATTTAAAAATCCAATAAACTGTTATGAGAATCCCTCATCTTAATATTTTTTAAAACATGTATTCTTCCATTTGGTCAAATTTAAAAGACAGGTATAAGACCAATGGTGTTCCTGGCACAGCTATGGAATGCATGCACAACATGGACTTTAAAATGTGCTGTTTCTGTTCTGCCTTCACTTTGGGGTTTTTCTGG